>WOFM01000010.1:269933-379584 GCA_011428145.1 Ericerus pela
AATTATCTTTACGTAGTTAATGAGCTACAGGTGAAATTAAACGAATTAAAACTTTATTCCATAGTTTAAACTTCAGTTCTTACCATCGCTTGAAGAAAAAAACAATCTAGCGCAGCAAGCTATTAACGCCACAAAAGCAGGTTTTCAAAAATCATCAAACATAATTATAATTTCTTTATTTAAAATAATATCTTAAAAAAATGATGAAAAATAATAAATAAGTAACACCTGTCTTTCGCACATAAAATATTTGTCCGATTTCATCGAGGTGTCAAGGAAATTAACAATTATAACTGTATTGTCAAGTTACAAAATTTTAATACTCACTCGAATACAAAGAGATGAAAATACGACCTAATAAGTTGATGATTAGCAAATAAAATAACAGAAGGTTGCTTGTGGTGCAACTTCTTCGTTCATCTGGAATTGTTCATTGGTAGAACTCACTTTTACCCCATACGCCTCAACTCAGCACCAAAAGCAACCTGTTCGAGATTATGTTCAAAGCTACTTACATAACAAATTTCAGCCCTATTCAATCAAAATTGTACCCTGCTATCGCGTTTATAACGAAATATTTTACACGAATAAACATATAAAATACATAAGGTACTAAGGCTAAATAATAATTATATAACATTTTATCGTATCAAGATATCCGGATACTATTGTTTAATTTAGTTTTATATTTTATTTTCACTTTTTAACTTAAATGGTTTGGATATTTTTGGCTACCACTTGTCTAAACACACACTTTCGCTATCTTTTTTCTTTCTCTTCCTCACACACTTCAACCCTCGTATATTTTCCATTTCCAATTTTACATTTTTTTCCTGCTCTCATTTTTTACTATCTCTTCGCTCTCTTCACTTATTTCTTTTCATCATACGCTTCCTCATACTTTTTACCACTGGGGCATTCTTCTTCATTATTATTATTTTTTTTCACAATCGATTAGCTGTTGCTTTTTGCTTTATTTTATTTTAATTTTACATGCGCTAAGTTAGTTCAGTAGCTGACCAAGTGTTACCCTTCCTCTTTTATTTTTATTCTGTTTCATATGTTCAGATAATTTCTCCTTATTCAGAATCAATTTATATCACCTCCTTCATTTCACTCGAACAAATGAAGGAAATTCGGAGCCAAACTTGACGAATCTTCTTTTTAAAGTTAAACAATAGTAATACTCTGATCGAAGTACACCCAACTATAGGACGTTGTCCTTTCAAAGTTCAAAGATAAGCCAGTTCCAAGCTTAGTGTATGTAATTCACTCTTAAAATGATAGGCATGCTGATTCAATACAATCCCGAGAGAAATTAACTGGCATGACAACAAATTTAAGATAAATCATAGAATATTGTTTTCATTTTTCGTTTAAATGAAAGTTTTAACGACAATTTGTTACTTCCCCAAGGACTAGTATGTTGAAAAATTGACCAGACCTTTCTCTTCGAAGGGGATGTTGATAATTTAGGTATTAGAATATTACCGCCAATTCTTTACATTTTTTTGGAATTTTGTTTACTGACTGCGGCAAGGATAGCTTTACATTTGGAACATAATAGATTCATAACTTGAATGTTGTGGGGATTCGAACCCACAAGATACACCACACCTAGCACCATTGGTATATCCATGTGGATACATTGTTGATTTTTCATATCTGTAGGTCACCAATCCAAGTTCCCACTCTGGTAGACCCACCGAAATGGTAATCCCGACATAAGTGGAGATGTAGCAATCCTTCACCAGTTCATACATACCTTTTTGCAGGGTGGCGTTGAATCATAGCGGAAGTCTGCATTATGGGTTTGTTCATTTACCATATAACATCAGCCTAACTCTATCCTCTGGTGTGTTGTTAAACTGAAACAGCTGGGGATGTGAACTAACAAGATACATACTCACCTTACATAAATTATGGGGTCAGCTTAGCCGGGTGGATAGTATCATCTGTTTTTAATATCTGTAGGTTTTTGGTTCAAATCCCCTTGTCAGTAGACATAAATGACTTATTTTATTTATTTTTCTATAAAATCAAGCACATCTTTAAATTTATTTCAATCAAATTTTCTCAGTGAAACTTTAATTAAAATTGTCATCATAAATAATTTAAATTTATAATGTTATATCTTAACATAATTTCCAGATAGTTGGTATTTATCTCTATATTTAATGATGACAACCTTTTGGAAGGTTTGAAAAACTTTATTTTTGGCTTTCGTTGCCTGCAAATTCACTCACCTTTACTTTATATTATTTTGTGTTATTTTGTTTTTTTTCTCATATTTTCATGATTTTTACCACATTACTATTGTGGAATTCCAAGAGGGTACATTCAACGATTCCTACTGTCCTAACTGTATTTTTCACAACCATTGACACAGCCAGGAACCTCAAAGTAAATCATTAACACTGAAAGGTTGCTACAAGCTAAAAGATGAAATGATTGAATATGAAATCTATGATAAGAATAAAGATGCCAGACCACTCAGGTGTATATATGAGTGGAAACAATAATTTTATCAGAAACATGGAAAAAAGAGACAAAAATATATCCTAGCCTAGAAGTATTAGGCTATGAGAGAGCTAGAGTAAACTTACTAAAGTACACAGTTACTTCTTTTTTAAACTTCCCTATAATTACCCTAACTAAATAAAAATTATCATATATTGTAGTGGCAGAATGGGTATATGGAGATTTTGTGAAGGTCAGAAATGGAATTGTTAATGGCACTACGATGTTGCAGCAAATGGAAAATTATTCAATGCTTTCTTTGGGATTCCCTATGCGATACCACCGATTGGAGAATTACGTTTTAAGGTAAACACGAAAATGAAAGTTTCAAAGCACTGCTGCTGTATGTAACTTTGTAAGCATTTTTATTAATTCTTCAATTATCGTGAGCATTCGATCTAAAAACTCTATACACGTTAAGAAATTACAAAAACTATCGACAATTATCCATATCTTTAACAAAATATAGATCTATCCATGTTTTATCGTTGAAAACCACTTTCTAGAGATTTTTTGTTTCCAGTTTTCTTAAAAACTACTTACTAAACTGATGAACACCAAACTTCTTTCAGACCTTCTCCCATATAATAGCTATCTTTCGTAAAATTTCAGCCCTGTCTGTTTGGCAGTTTCCCAAAACTATGAACACAAAATTTTTTCCAGAATTTTTCTTCTCCAGTTCTCTCGGAAACTACAGAATTAATAGGCACCAAACTTCTGAGAAACTTGCACATTATAGGGAAAGTCTATTGTGAGAATTTCACTCTGATTTGTTTTGTCATTTTTTCAGGATCCAGAAATAACGACTTTTCCAGGAAATTTTTGTTTTCCAGTTTTCTCAGAAACTAATTGACCGATAGACAAAAAATTATTTTAGACCTGCTCCAATATGAGATCTATCTCTTATAAAAATTTTCAGCCCTATCCAGTCTGTAGTTTTTTATAACCGTGAATTTCAAAATTGTGGGCAGTACATACGTATATATAATTATATAATTTATATTATACTATATATCTGAAAAAAATTAGATCAGAATGAAAAAATGGTACTAATCGTTTTCTTTTCTCATAAAATGGATAATTTTCATCATCCCCACCCCTAACCCTTTATGAGGTGAATTTTAATACCCCGTTTGCAACCAAACTGAGGTAAAAAGTTTAAAAAGAAAAATAAATTTATTTGTTACCTAACTTCTGAAATTCTCAAGAAATCCGCAATAAATTAGAGCAAAAACTTCTTGAAGAGAAATTGTTTAGGTGATTAATATTCGTGTGAAAGTAAAATGCGTTGACTAATTGTAATCCTAATGGTACTGGGCGAAGCTAAAAAAAATTTCTCGAATGGGCCAACACGAGAGATGAAAAACTTTTGTTTGCGCGGAGGCTTTCGAAAAATTACAAATTTTCTCCACCAGACTATTAAATAAAACAATGATACGATAATTCAGTTCAAAATTTAGTATTCTGTAGACATAACAAATATACAGGGGCGAGGCGAAAATTTTTTTTTATTTTGAGGTTAATTTTTTTCACGACTTGAAAAACAACCTCATTTTTCTATCCAGTTGAAGAAATTACAGAACTTAAACCTTTCAGAGAATTTGATGAAAACTTCTCATTTTTTGTTATTAAAATTTGTTTTTCAAGAGTTCACGTAATATCTCATGAGGGTTGGAAGTCGGAGCAACAAATAATAATTAAAGAATGAACTACTATAAAAATTCGTCGAGTACAAAATGTTGAATGACCCGATAACTTTTGTCGATAAAAATGGTTATTTATCTTGACGAAAAGGAATAAAATCCGTTTTGACTTATCTTGGTATTTTCATTTTTTGACGTAGGTACCTAATTCACAAAATTAGCATGCTGATAGGAAACTATATCCTACTCATCAAAGAAAAAGTGTGGTTCGTTGGGAAAATTTTCTATAATAAAAAAATCGTAATTTCGTCATTGACGTAAAAATAAGTTTAAGTTGAAAACTCGTTTTTAAAAATAGGTTTTATTTTTTATTTTTTGTCTTTATCTTCATGCGAGATAAACATTAATTAGTTGCGAAAGGTTAGGTGCAGTATTAGTATATTTGTAGCAGTAGAGAGTAGAATAAAGGTAATAAAAATTAATACCTGTGGGGACAATACTCGTATGAGGTAATAGGGGCTCGCACCTCTCGACGACAGTCGCCGCCCAAAGGCTGGAAATAATCGTCTTTATGACGTTAAACGAATTTACACTGGTGCGTTTGTATGTTCGTACCTGTATGTACGTACAGGTAAGATATATTGCACGGGCCGAGATCAATTACCAGATAATGATCTCGGTGATGTCACGGCATGGTATCAAACTCGCTGCGTCGTTTCTTATCACCTTGACAGAGGCAAGAAACGACATAACACAACACATAATTATGTACATGTACGTATGCATGTGTGTCTGTGTGCGTGTGCCAAATTCTGTATATAAACTCTCAGAACTGGATCAAAAATCGCCAGTGTTCACCAAGGATTTGGCTCTCCCATACTTAACCGTATGAAGTGGTAGAACACGCAAAATACTGTTGAAGACCTTCTAGTGCGATTATCTCTCATGACAAGGTATTCCACTGTGGTGACCTCGACGTGATTTTTTGGCTACGTTGTGGGTGTCTAGGCGCGTTGCACTAATTCTAAAACTACTAGGGGCAGTGCGCTGGCGAGTTACTCACTTGTGATACAAATTTTTTCACAGATCTAAACACCTTTGGCTGTTGAAGCAGAGGTCTGACTTTAAAAGTGAGAAATTAAAACCCCCCTGCCAAATATATTTGTCAGAAGGGACCAAGAGAAGTAGACCTGGATGAATAAAGTTGCCCTCATCTGCCAACTCCTCCAGCTTCGACCAGAGACTCTGAAGTCATTGAGACTCTGGAAAAGCAAAAACAAATCCGGAGGCCAGAGCCTTGCATTTGGGAGCTGTCGTCAACCCAAATGAGACAACAGCTCACACCCTCAGAAGTGGTTGTCTTTTGATCCAGGACTCCGACCCTTCCACCCCAGACTGACAACTGACGGAGTATGGTGGAACCTTTGCCGAAAACAACTCGAAAGAGAAACAGCAGATTACAATGCCTAACACCAATGGAAGTGAAATACAATGAACCTGACATCGAAACCAGCCAGGAACAGGGGAAGTGGTCAGCCACAGCTGACCCCTAAAGTGCTTGCACAGCTACTACAGCTGTTGCAGATGCAGACTCGGCAGAACCCTGCAATCCAAAGGCAGAGGATTGAGATTCCGGAATTTTTGCCAAATGAGGTAGAAACTCTGGTTGACCCTTCTCGAAGGTCGTTTTAAAATGGAAAACTTACAAATTAATCAGAAATATTCACACATTTGCAGCGGCATGCCCGCAGAAATAATACGCCGCATTCTAGATATCATGGAATGCCCTCCTGCAGAATCAGACAAATACTGTTGGTTCTGCAAGAAAATTTTCAATGTGTTTGGTAAGACCCAAAACCAGATAATAGATGATGTCATGGTTGGAGTGAAGATGGGAGATGATAAACCCTCCATCTTCATGGCAAAATTAAGACAAAGGCCGATAACATCGTATTGCCGTCAGTCATTGGGAACCAGTTCTGTAAGCAACTGCCCCAACATGTTGTACAGTGTCTGGCAGCTGTGGGTACCATGGTAATAACAATTCCGAGGACCTAGACTTTTTGGCAAAGAGTGCCGATAGTGCACTGGAACATTGAGATCAGCATTATTGATTTGTGCAGTATCGACGGAGACCAGAGAACTAGCTCAGCTTAGAGCCAGATAGCTCAGCTGACTAGCGAAATAAAGAAGAAGAGTAATAACAATAATTCAAGAAACGGTAGAAGAAGTAGCAACTGCTCGAAAAGCAGGAGCAACAATAGAAATAATGATAGAAAATCCAGGTCCAGAGACCGAAAGAGCAATTCTACCAGGGGTCAGAGTCCAACTCCCCTAGAAGAACATCATCCCCCAACTTCGGTCTTAAAACTGGGATGATAAATCCTATTTCTTCCATAATAGATTTGGCGTGGAGGCCACCAAGTGCAACTACAGATGCCAATGGTGGGGAAAAACGTACAGTAAGCTGTCAAACTAAAAGAGGGGTTGTCTATGCTGCTGAAGATCCTTCAAAAAAGTATTCTCGCTGTCTGTTCATCAAGGACAGGACAAGCAGGAGACGTTACCTTATAGACTCAGGTGCTGACTTGAGCATTTTGCCAGTAAGTAAAAACCAAAAGACATTTCCTCCAAAATACTACCTCCAAACTGTGAATGGTCAAAACCTTCCAGCTTACAGAATAGAATCCAGCAAAGTAAGCATGGTTTGCGAAGAGACATGACATGGTCCTTCACAATTGGGGATATCCCAACTCCGATCCTGGGCACAGATTTTCTCACGCACTACGGCCTGGTAATAGACCTCAAAAATGGAAAGATCAGAGACAACAATACTGGTCTTTGGGTGGAAGGCAAAATGCTAACGTACCAACTAGACACCAACATATTCAGCTGCACTAAAGCCGACGAACAATTCCTACGGATTCTGTCAGACTATCCTGGAGTCACTAAACCATCGATTCTCAGGCATCTGACCTATAAACATGACACAGTTCATTACATAGAAACTAAAGACCGCCTTGCAATGCTAGAGCCTGCAGGCTACTGCCTGATAAAACTCAAAGCAGCACGGGAATACTATGATCGCATAATAGGGGAAGGCACATGCCACCTCTTGAAAAGCTCATGGAGTTCCCTTATCCACATGACCAAAAAAGCAAGTGGAGAGTGGCAAATCGTTGGAGACTACAGGGCCTTAAATGCCAAAACAGTTCCTGATTGCTATCCAGTGCCAAACATAATGGACTTAATGCAAATATGAAGGGTAAAACGATGTTCACAAAATTGACATCAACTGGGCATTCCACCAAATTCCAATGGCTGAACAGGACATTCCAAAGACAGCGATCATAACCCCCTTTGGTTTATTCAAATACCTTCGAATGCCATTTGGACTCCGTAATTCTGCACAAACTTTCCAGAGATTATCAATGGACTGTTTATGGATTTGCCGTTTGCTTATGCATATTTGGATGACATATGCATTTGCTCAGAAGGCAGTGAGCAACAGCA
Organism: Ericerus pela; assembly: GCA_011428145.1. NCBI lineage: Eukaryota > Metazoa > Arthropoda > Insecta > Hemiptera > Coccidae > Ericerus > Ericerus pela. The sequence continues at coordinate 277,610 of WOFM01000010.1, forward strand.
TGAGAAGAATGTAAGAACCATCGTACAGGGTATACACACTGCTGGACTTACCATCATTGTTGGAAAAAGTTTATACAAACAAACCAAAATTTACTTTCTCGGATACCAAGTCTCGACCGAAGGCATTTCCCCTCTGAAGACCAAGGTAGAGCCCATATTGAAATTCCTGAAACCCTCAAACATTGCAGAACTCAGACGCTTCTTGGGGATGGTGAATTTCTACAGACGTTGCATTAAAAATGCTGCAGCCAAACAAAGTAAGCTGTTTGCATTGATCAAAACAAATAAAAAGAAAGATAAGACTCCACTCGATTGGACAGAAGAAGCTGAAAAAGCCTTTGAAAACATCAAAGAAACACTGGCAAATGCAACTCTACTAGCTCACCCAGATGAAAGTCTGCCGTTATGTGTCGCAACTGATGCATCCGACTTTGCTATTGGTGAAACACTGTACCAAAAGGACAATGACAAGAAGTTACCGCTCGCTTTCTTCTCCAGAATGCTATCAAAAACTGAGAAGAACTACAGCACATACGACAGGGAGTTACTGGGAATATTTGCTGCGTTGAAGCATTTCAGGCACCAATTAGAGGGTAGATGTTTCACTGTGTATACAGATCATAAACCCCTAACACATGCCTTCAGGCAAAAGACAGAACCAGATTCCCCAAGAAGAGCTCGACAATTGGACTATATAGGACAATTGACTACGGACATCCAGTATATAAGTGGAGAACTCAACACTCCAGCTGATGCTCTTAGTAGAATCGAAGCAATCTCGCACCGTCTCAATTACCTTACACTGAAATAGCTAAAGAACAGTTAAGGGACGCAGAATTGCAAGAACTGTTGTCGAACGATGACACAGCTCTCAAATTGAGACCAAGGAAAATCCCTGGTACTAATGTTTTACTAACATGCGACATTAGTACAGGCAGGAATAGGCCATTCCTGCCGACAAAGTATTGCAAATTGGCTTTCAGTAGTGTGCACAATCTATCTCACCTGGACCAAAATGCACTGCTGGATTAGTAGCATCAAGATTTGTTTGGCCTCGAATGAAGTCTGACTGCAACAAATGGGCTCTCAGTCGCCTGAATTGCCATGAGTCCAAAGTAGGAAGACACACTCTTTCGCCTCTTAAATCTTTCAAACAAACGGAGCGGTTTAAAACGATACACATAGACTTGGTGAGTCCATTACCCCCATCCCAAGGACACACATACCTGTTAACAATGATGGATAGAGCAACTCGATGGCCAGAGGCAGTTCCTCTCTATGAGATGACAGCTCCCACGGTAGGTGCCAGGTTATACGACACCTGGATTGCCCGCTATGGCGTACTTGAAGTCATCATCACGGACCAGGGTCGTCAATTCAAAAGCTCGCTCTTCCAAGAGCTGTCTAAGAAGCTTGGTGCACAACATAATCAAACCACAGCTTACCAGCCTCAAGCAAATGTTAAAGTTGAGCGATGGCACAGAGCTTTGAAAGCCTCCATCATGGCTTGCGACACCAAGAGATGGGTTAACATACTACCAACCATCTTCTTGGGCCTTCAATCTGCTCTTCAAATGCACACAGGTCACTCTGCAACGCAGTTGGTGCTAGGCAAAGAGCTACGCCTACCAGGGGACTTTTTCACCCTCTCGAAAGAAATTAGCCCCAAAACTCTCGTCCAAACATACGGACTGATGCTAACAGTTTTTTGAAACAGGCAGCTTGTCATGGATAACCAAATATTTATGTCTCCAAACACTTGACCACAACTTCTCATGTGTTTGTCAGAGACGATAAAATAAGATCTTCATTGGAGAAACCATACGCCGGTCCTTATAAGGTTGTATCACGAGATGACAAGAATTTTATGATACTAATCGCAGGTTAAGAAAAAACTATTTCAATTGATAGATTGAAACCTGCGTACCTTATAAACAACGACAGAAAAATGCTCCAAAGAGCAACAAGGAAGATGACAGACAGGAAAATAGAAGAAGAAAAACAGACTGCACAGTCCAATATCACACAACCACAAAAAGTTGAGGACAAACCAGTCTAAAAATGTTATAAATCACAAAAATCCCCAGTAGAGAAAACAAACACAAAAAAAACGGTGAAGTTTAATGATGAGATTGTCAAAATACATTAAGATCCATCGGCCCCCTTATGTCCACAAAAAAGAGGCAGGCCCCTTGGCAGCAAAAAGTGAAAAAACCAGTTTCCAACTCGAACATCTGAGAGATTGGCAAAGAGAAACTAAAAATATTCACAAAAATTAATATCCGTCACAAAATCTGCAAACCCACATAAAACACATACGAGAATCTGGGAATATTTATAACAAAAGAAATTCTGCAGATAAACAGAGAATAAAATGCGTGCAAATAAAATATGACACGAATAAACAAACCCACGTGCGATATGGAAGAAAACATCGCAATGTGTTTCTATTGACAAACATTCAGATAACAAAACAGTCAATAGATTGTGACATCACAAACGAAGAGTGCATTCCTTTGTGAGATACAAAATTTCAAAAACACGAAAATTCAAACATGCTTAACTCTGCTTGTACTTAACAGATTTTGACCGGTAAAACTTTTCAGCAAAAGAATATTTGTTGCACTATCCCCTCAGAACATGTCTGAAATGTGAAAACGACTTGAAATAAAGCTAAGATTGAAAAATATTCTAGCAACGTTTTTCACTCTCCTTTCTGCTGTTGACTGTAACACGCCGAATTTTCTACCAATTTTTCTTTTCTCTCTTTTTCTTTCCAATTTGTTTTTTTCTTCCTTGTATAATGTCGTCCCCATCAAACACTCCATTCCCGACTCCAAATTTCCAATTTGTTGTGTGCCACCTGTTCCTGAGCCTGTAAAGACTCACAAACAGATGGAACGCGAAAAGGAAATCGAAAGGCTCGAGAACGAATTGCTCAAGCACACGACCTCGGCTGTGTACATAGTTATAATGATGTCCGCACCCCTTCCAGCCCTCATTTTGCCCCCAAAGTCACCGGTGAAAACACCGAGAGTGGAGAACCCACCCTCGGAGTCTTCAACCCTGATAGCATTGGTGGTGAAGAGGCAACTCCTGGTGGAAGAGGTGCCTCAAACACACCCTCCTCCAACCTTCGGTCTAGCCTACAGACCATCGGGGACTTCAAACTCCCCGATGTTCAACCAGCTGAGACCAAAAACCCCGTCAGCTCCTCCCACATTGCTACCATCCCCATCCATATACCCATCTGGCTCCACCAAATAAACTGCCTAGACGAAGGGGACAGGCTAGCAGGGACACCTACCAGGCCCAGTTCAATGCGTGCAAACACTCTTACGAGTGCGTAGGACTGTGGTAGGCTCAGCCCTCGCTAAATGGGAGAAGGACCAGAGACAGCAGTAGACTCAATAAGTCCCCCCAGGCACGCGACTTATCATTTTCACGGCGCAAAAACTGTTGGGAGTAGCTGTGGGGACAATACTTGTATGAGGTAATAGGGGCTCGCACCCCTTGATGACAGTCGCTGCCCAAAGGCTGGAAATAATTGTCTTTATGACGTTAAACGAATTTACACTGGTGCGTTTGTATGTTCGTACCTGTATGTATGTACAGGTAAGATACATTGCATGGGCCGAGATCAATTACCAGATAATGATCTCGGTGATGTCATGGCCCGGTACCAAACGCGCTGCGTCGTTTCTTATCACCTCGACAGAGGCAAGAAACGACGTAACGCATGACATAATTACGTACATGTACGTATGCATGTGTGTGTGTGCGTGTGCCAAATTCTGTATATAAACTCTCAGAACCGGCTCAAAAATCGCCAGTGTTTGCCGAGGATTTGGCTCTCCCATTCTTAACAGTATGAAGTGGCAGAACACGCAAAATACTGTTGAAGACCTTCTAGTGCGAATATCTCTCAAGACAAGGTATTCTACAATACTTATCGGTAGCTTGAATTAAAAGGTTCTTTCAATTTGGTCACTCTCAGAAGTCTAAATGTTGTGAATTGAATTATTCGATAGGTATTTTCTATGTAAAAAAAAGTGAGAAACTGTAGGCACTTTTTTATGATAAAATGTTGTTTTATTATTCCTCAAAGAGCTGTTCTATTTGTCATGGTGGCGAACTTAAAAAGCATAGTGGGTACTTTAGTTCCAATAAATTGTTTAGAGGTCGAGGTAGAGTGAGTGAAGAAAAGGCTATAGTTCATCAGTAGGGTTAAAGTATAGTGTAACGAATAGGGAAAGATTTTTTCTGACTTTAAAATTTCAAAATACGCATTTATATCCATCTATAATTCCGAAAAAATGCATTCATTTAACTTACGGCCATTTTTTGGCATGGAAAGAGCATCGACTGAAAACAATAACCTGACTATTCGAGGAAAAAAAATTTTTTTTTCATATTCCACCCTGGAAAATCGAAGAGTTTCTTTAAAGTTTTATTGTCACACCTTTCTAAATCGAACGGTAGGTAAGTTTGAAAAAAAGTTGAAGCGTTGCACTTTTTGCCATATTGAAAGTACCTATCAGATCGTAAAATGCACTCAACAGAACGATGCTTTAGCTTTTCGTTTTAGTGGATGGGACGCCTACTACTTGTAGCAAATGTAACCAATTTACTTTAATATGAGTGAAAAAAAAATTTGTTTATGCAAAAATATGCGCGAAAATATGAATTTTTATTGAATTTTCCTGAAATATTCAAAAATGTGCATTCATTCTGAAATATTTAAAAATATGAAAAATAAAATTTGTATTTTTGAAATCAGGAAGTCATCAAACGGGAAGATATATGATCACAGGGCATGTTGAAGATCGCAAAAAAAAAAAAAAAAAGTAATTTCATTAAAAAACTTACCCTAATAATGAACAAGATGAAAATAAAGTAGGTTCAGACTCGCAGAATATCTACGAAGTCGGACATCGCGGTTAACGCCAGTGCCCGTTGAATACTTAATAATTATAAATAATATTTAATCAAATACGTAAGTATTATCCTAAAATAGTGTTACAGACCAGTGCGATGTTACGAATTGGATTGACTACTGAGAGTAAAGTGTACCTAGGTAGGTACTTCGATATTATACTATGTATGAGTTGTAGTATTACGTGTTGTTGTAGGGGCGAGGTGAGGAAGTTTGGCACGACCTAACAAAATGTACAACTTCTTGACCTAAAACGGTGTATAGGTTCTGATAAAACGTTCTTCTCCATGAACATGATAGTGTCTGTGTTCTACGCTGTGGATTTCATCATTTTCATCTTCTTAGAAAAGTTGTTTTAATTTGTTTTACACGTAATTATGCGGTGGTACCATTTTTTGGAGTTTTTTCTGGTGGCAAATTATAATCGTACCTACTGAGTCTTAGTCAAATTGAAAACTTATTTTTTGATAACTTGTAATTTGAGAGTAGCTCTTTATTTGGTCCATACCATAAGACAGTATAGCCGATACCTACCTTCCCAACTTATTAATATTGAAAGTAAAAAGAAAAGAAAGAAATTCAGAAGTGTTCAAAGATTAATACTTACTTAACAGTGTCTTGCAAAACTGAAATGGATTAAGTAATGATGATTTAAATGGGAATAATGATAAATGACGTTTTAAAAATGAACGAATATTATCTAATAGTAGCCGTGAGAATAATTTGATTTCACCAAATGCATTTCTAAAGGTCAAAATGGCTGAAGCCAGACATTCTGAAAGAAAAACAACTCATTTAAAAAAAAAAAAAACAACAAAATTCGGAATATACCCAATCGTATGCCTTATTATTAATTGCCTTTACAGCAAAGTAAAGGTAAGTCCTTTTAACAAATAAAGACTTTTCCCTTCGTAGAAAACACACTGGATGTGTCTTAAACCAGTGACCCTGTCCCTAGAATTTCCAAGTCCACAATTATGACACATTTACCCTCTTGGTAATCAAAATCAGATGAGAAAAGTTAGAGATGATAAAGTGAACTTTTTTAGGAGCGCTCAGTCTACAGTAGGGGCTAAACAAGAATTACAATCGTCAGATTCATTTAACTGTAACTCTAACAATTGTAACTCTCATTTGTGTGTGTTACATGAGGTGCATGTGTGTGTGCGCGCGCGCGCGCAATGCATAGCGTATGCACATAACCACATTATTATTATGTTTATACATCAATCGTTCATGAGTAGTGGAACTCACTTTTTTTTTTTAAGTACTCCATTAACTGTTCAAGTTAGATGGATTCTCAGCAAAAACCCTGTGTGGTGATCATCCAATTAAGAAAAAAAAGGAAGAAAAGCATACAATTCAAGATAGTGTATTCTATGAATTTAGCACTGATAAGAATATTGTTTGAGAGTGTTTAAATAAGTGCTGAATGTGTGAAAACATAAGTATAAATTAAGTAGTGGTGTCAATTTTTTTCTCAATCAATCGATAATCAATAAAATTGGACCTTGAAAAAAATTATTTTTTTTTACTTTAGTATTTTTATCACTTTTGATCGATCAGATAATTTTGCCAAAATTGATTTTCGACTTTTTTTGTATGCTCAATTTTATTTTCTAATAACCTATTACCATGCTAAATTAAATCGTCTTAATCGTCTTTCTGCATGGGTATTTCGCTCAAACCTGGTCCCTTATGATTTTCTTACATAAACAAAATTAAAAATCGATAAATCAATTTTCAATTTTTTAACAGTCGATTATCGATCAGATCGATTATTCCCATTTTGATTAAAACAATTAAAATTATACAGAATTTGAATCGATAAGAAGAAGTTTTTGTAACATAAAATAAAGTATTAATCAAAGTAACATCTCAGAAGCGTGTGTATTTTATGTCAATTGTATAATATGAGAGTGAGTACAGTTTGAGTGAGATGAACGATGATGTATGGAGATGTAGGAGTGAATGGCAGAGATGTGTTACAGTGTAGCCACGAACAGAGATATAAAATATATTGTATAGATGGTTGTGCGTTTGTAGAACTGAGAGAGGAGAAGAATTGGTGGTCTCCACAAAAATCGACAGCACTAAAATTAAGAATAGCGGAACATTTGGTTGTATTTCCAAATTTATAAAATATGCTCACATAACATAAGTATGTCAAAATACTTATTTCATCGCGAAAGATTATGTTTCAAATCCTTCACCTTATCTTTGACATTCATAAGTTTGTAACTTATAATTACGATGTCATCACATCCTTCGAGTTTCCTTGTCACTGCCACTCATCGGTGGGCCTTTCAAGTCCTTCACTCACTCCTGTCCTATTTCCAGGATGCCCCTCAAACTCTTCTTTATGACACTAAATTTTCCAAGTCCATAATTATGAGGTCATCAATCCTTTTAATCTCTTCCGTAGGTGACAATTAGAATAGGCCCTTTTATATCAAGAATTCCTCTCAAAAGTAGGAGAGGGTTTAGCTATAATATTCACTTTAAAAATGATTAATTATTTTCTGATAAAACAATCAGTCAAAAAAAAAAAAAATCTGCACTTTGGTATATTTAAGTAAGCGTATGTTTAATGAATTCAACTAACTACGTATTAACAGGCACCAATCGAAGCGCCTCCATTGAGTGGAATTTTTAATGCTACTAAGAAGCCGAATATTTGTGTTCAGCTTCCTGAAGGTGATGTCACTACTAGTGGAAATGAAGATTGTTTGACATTAAATGTATACTCCCCAAGGGTAAGTAACTTCGCTAATTGCATTCTTAATATTATTGAAATGTTTATTTGAGAATTTCTTAGAATTCATTGATCAGAAACTTCTTTTAACGTTGAACCTGATCTTATTCTGTAAGTTTCTTGGTTCCGTTGCTTCAAAATAATATTTTTCTACATCCATCGACAAAATAATGCAATATTTTTATAGTTCGACCATAAGTATTCTTTAAAGTAGTACTTATGGAACGTTTATAGCATGCCAGGGCTGGCGATAATATACCGGTCATATTTTACATATTCGGCGGCGTATTCAAATATGGCTCGAATTTGATTTGGGGACCGCAGAATTTTATGACACGGGACGTCATCATGGCAATGCCTAATTTTAGGGTTGGTGTCTTTGGATTTTTGAGCACCGGTGATACCGTCATCTCCGGTAATATGGGCTTGAAGGATCAATCACTGGCTCTGAAATGGGTGAAAAATTATATTCACGCTTTTGGTGGAGATCCGAATCGAATCACCATACACGGGCACAGTTCGGGCGCCACTTCTGCGCATTTGCATACATTATCACCAATGAGTAAAGGTAAGAGTATGAATTCGATATTTACTCTCTGTTGGTACGTTCCTAGAAATGAGCTATAGATAATTTTTGGTCAGTGCTATTTGCGAAGGCATTTTTCAGTAGAAGCAACAGCAGGGTAAGGTTACCAAAATTGTACCACTTTTCACTTTAGCCACCCTTAATTACAAAAATAATATTTTTGGAATTTTCGAGAACATATTTTCGAATTTTTATATAATTACTTCTATTATATTTTCATTCGCACGAGCCTCACCTAAATATTGTCAAAATTACAGCTGATTTTATCAATAAACTACAAATGTTTTTCATTTTTATAGCTTATTTTATTGTTTTTTTTTTTATTCAGTAGTTTTATTTTATTTTTATTTTTTACCATATTTTTAGAGTTCGTTTTCATAAATAAATTGTAATAGACTCGTCAAAATATTTTATAACACAAAACGACAAAAAGTGGTACAATTTAGGAAGCAATGTTCACCTCTGATAAAACTTATCTTCAAACTATACTTTTAATCAAAGTTTTCTGAAAATATGATAAAGACAGTTTTAAATTTAGCTAAATTAATAATTTTGAAAGTTGAAACTATTTTTTTGCAACACTCTTCTCAAAAGTATGTTTTTTTACACACCTTGATGAAACAAAAAGTAGCAAATTTCAATACGAAGTCAAAAATTATAATCTGCACATTCGCTCTTACAACTTTAATTTCTCGCACATTTTGATGAATTTCTTTCACGGGTTGATTAATTTCTCACATGGGTTGGCTACTTTCTCAGTTTTTATTATTTCTCATTGGGAACTAATCAAGGTATTTTTCAAAAACTTCGAAAAAAAAGTCATCAATTATTATTTGGAACTGACAAAAAAAAAAATTCATCGCCATTTTTTGGTGGACAGTGGGGGGTGTTGCAAAAAATAGGATGTGATACATTCGCAAAGTAGGTGATTATTTCTCACATGATTTGCAGCAGTCGTCTTTGGATCAGGCTGCAAAATTCACACTCGTATCAAAATTAGCTAATTTTTGCACTTGTATGACAAATGACTATTTCAAATCTAAACTTATTGAAAAAATATGTATAAATTATTTGTCTTTGGGTAAGCTTTTTTTCGTAAGCTTTTAAAGAAGAGGAAAATGAGTATAATGAGAAAATTTTTGATTCTTTAGTGGTTAAATTGTATTTAGTCTCATTATTAACCAAATGGATTGATAATTCATTCTCCCATTTTTTAATTGTGAGCAGTGGTATGATTCAGGAAATAGTACAATTTTGGCAAACTTTACCCTAATGCAAATGCCATCTCAAATTTTTTAAATTTCAATCTGAAAATTAATTAGGAAACTTATAGTAACTCCCCAAATGGTCATGAACAATCAAGGCTTCGGTGAGGAAATTTGGGCCCAGAGAGAAGAAATTTATGGGCTCTTCGAAATACTAAAAATAGCGTTTGCGTTCATTTCTGTATTTATAGTTTATATAAAGAAATGGTTTTAAAACAAACTGACAAAATTAATACTGCGAGAGAGTGAACAAAAAATTTCCTTGGCTTTTTTCAAAGAAAATCTTCTCACTTGTTTTTCTGCTTTCTGTTTCTTCAAATTTTAGGCAACAAAAATTAAGGGCCCAGGGAATTTTCCCCTTTCCTTACCCTCTCACCAGGCTTGAATATGATAAAATTTATAATAAAACCGACATATAGGTAGTGCAACCAAATTATCTCAATAAATGACTCATGGAGGGTATAATTTTATAAAAAACTGAATTTTGGTATAGATATTTGTTGGGTTCATCATGCTTAACAACCGCCTATTACTCTGGAAGTCTAAATGAGAGTGATGCGAACATACCTCACAGAGGTTAAAATGATGGTGTAAAGCAGTTTTTCATGTTCATTTTGCTTAATTTTCATCTGATTGAAAAATTATTCAAATAAAATTGAAAGAGGACCAAAAACTGTGAAAAATTATTATTTGCTAAATTATTTATAGTCCATTGCACAATTTTAGCATAAATCACCGTTTAAAATACCTTCTATTTTTAATACATATTTAAAACAGTAAACACATGAAGTGTAAAGTATCCATACTAATTCAGTATATGATTTCAATTCAACAATAATTTTACTCACAGTATATAGACAGACACATAAAGGGAAATTATCCCCTTACTACTCAATTAGATCCTGTACAAAATACAAAAATAGGTACTTACTGTATTCTATATTACTGGTTCCTTGCCATTAAAGTCAAATTATTAAGAGAATGTTGGAAACTTGAGGTTGATCTTGATATCATTTTACGTATTCAAATTTTTATGTTGTAATTTTGTTTGAAAAATATTTCATAGTAAAATTATAGTTTTCTTCTTTCAATACATTATTACAAAATTGAGGGAAATAATATGACATAACATTGATGCTAAATCACGATTTTCCCAATTGTCTGACTGATGAGTGAAATATCCAATTTACCAACTTTCCCAGGAACTCCAGAGCTCAAGGTGACCCCTAGTCCCCTTAACTCCGTCTCTATTATTGACTGACCTTAATATAGATATTTATACAGTGATTCACTTGAAATGGCTAATGGGCTGATTTCTGTAGTTTTTACAATACCTACCTATTTATAAAAATTACTGAAAATTTAATTAGTCAGTTTTTCATCTTAAAAATAAAATTAATGGATTCCTTAGGGATGAATAAATTATTCTAAACAAGCCATTTATATCGATTCTGATCACCAGCATTAAGCAGCTTGTATGCTAGACTTACGTTATTTCCAGATCAGTTATCTAAATCTTGTTCTTTTAAGACCGTCATACGCGATACCTACTTGGTTTTTGAATTTCAGTTCTCACTTTCGGCTCAACTTAGGCAGATTTTCATAAAATTTAAAGGGGGAAGGAGGGAAGTGAAAAATTCTTTAAACCGGACTCGATGTTTTAGTTTTATCAAATTTCAGAAGAGGTAAAAATGTTTTTTCACTTACTCCATTCTCATTTTAACCCAAATAAAATTATTTAATACCAACGTAACTTGACTAATGAAACAGCAAACCAAAAGTGAACAGGTAACAAAAAGAAATTATTGCCTACCGGTGATGAGAAACTTATTGGAAGATCTGGGAGAAATAATCGGTAATCATTCAACAACATTATTGTTGTTTTATTTGCAGTGAGGTGTCAGCATTGGGTTTACATGGTAGGAAGTGCTATTCCACCCTAGCAAGAAAAATGCACCAATTGAAGAGTGAAAACAGTTCAAATGTAGTGGAATAGCTTCCTCGGTGTCAATGCGGTTTCTTTTTTTATTTGAAATTAAAAGAAAACCTACTGTTGGATGTTCAAGTAGAGTTCAGATACGTAACATTGGTCCAATTATTTTGATTTGTTATGGAGCCCCCTGCACTTGGATTGCCTTGGAGAAAGTGAAAAGGGAGACTGGAGAATGTTTTTTTGAAATTTTATCAGGGAGGCAAGACGCGTTTGCAGGGGTACATAGCACCCCTTGCACTCCTTCCAAATCAGCCCATGACAATTTCACCTCTAGTCATTTTTAATATCATGTCATTTCACCTAACATCACTCGTCATATTTTACTTTAATCCATTTTATTATTGATGACAATAATTCTGTGAATTTATTTGTGTGGGAACCGCCATACCTTGCCTAATATAAAATACATTCTCCAGTTATAGTCCCCCGTGAGATGGCTGCGTGGTTAAGTTTCACCGCTTTTAGCTAGCAAATATGTAGGTCCCATGTTCGATTCTCCAACAGACAAAACCTACAATTTGTATACAATTTTGTAATTTTATTTGCTTGTAATTTTGCCTCGTTTGCTTTGTCTCTCCAGTACCTAATTGTAAATTTTTTGCTCCACCATTTTCTGGCTCTATTAATTGATTTTTTTATCAAAAATACAGATTCTGGCTTTGCACTTTTTGTAGCTTTTAATTGATTCACTGTTGTTTTCATTACGCTTAATTTGCAGCACCAATAAGTATTATTCATGTATAGTTACCATATTACTTATCAAATGTTAAAAAATGATGCGATTTCTCGATACAGTACCCAACAACAACCAGCTGGTCGCAACATCTGGGCGCTACATTTAGGCTGACATCATTAGTCAAGTTCCAGTTATTGTGTCAATACTTACAAAGAGATATCTCTCAAATTAGGTGGCCTTTGACTTTTATCTATAATTATTATACTGGCTTTGTTTTTTTGGCTTAGGCATCTAATCAATAAGAACTAAATCAATGCAAATCCGTTTATTTTGGAGTTGGAAAATCAATTTGACTACGTTAAATTAGTTGCATAATATCAGTTTTAGTTGGAAATACATTTAATTGCCTTTAGGCCTCATGATGTGGTATCTACTTTGAGGCGATACTGAGGTGGCAAAATAAAATTCATTTGTTTAAATGGAAGGTGTTACAGTAACGCATTTTTTAGAATTCAAAATGAACATTTTGGTACTATTTGGTATAAATAATATAAGTATTTGTTCTGTCCCGTTTTTGCAGACGATTCAGTTTGTCTACAAAAACGTGTCAAACAAATATAGACAACTATTATTCCTAATTCTTGGAATAATAGCTGTCTATATTAAACCTTGCTTCCCACAGACAAACACCACCAGATATGCTGACAATGAAGTGTCATCATATTTGGCGGATATTCTATGTCACGCCACCTTTTTGGTCGGCCATTTTCAATCTATAACAAAGGAAACAAAATTGATGTCTTGTCTTCTATTCGAAGACATATTCATTCCTGATTTAGCAGCCAAGTAATAACGTTAAGGTCTATACTCGATGTTATATACATCAGGTTTCATTAGTATTAAGTATTGACAATAAGTTAAAATTTAAAGTGTTGTAATAACTTGAGTTTGTACTAATAAAAGATAATCTTTATAAATTATCTTATTTGTCGAAATAATTCTGACGTAGAATTATTCTCGCAATAGTATATATACCTAGGTAATTAATTATATACGTATTTTATTATATTGTTACCATGGTATTGGACCAAATTTTTGTCAAATAGTCACAAAATTTGGTGTGAATAATCAGACTAAATCGAGGATCAGACTTAATGATTTTGGTGTGGACTGGCAGGTATTTTCATTTTTATTTTGGCTATAAAATGCCGCATTTCGGATCAATAGTTGTGAAATTTGAAATATTCAAATCAATCTATTGTACAATACGTTACAAATTTTTTTGCGGATTCATCAGCCATGATACACAACTAAAATGTGTCTAAAATAGTTGCTTATACCAATGCCAAGGCAGTCTAGTTTGTCCATTTTTCCAGATTATTGAAAATGGTTTAGTTGCAGGCCCGGACAAATTAGACCGCTCGAGGAACACTGCAAAATATTGTGTCGATGGGCGTTAGAAAGTATCGCATATGATACGTTTTACCGCTTCAGTATTGCCCAAACCGCACGTGGCTTCAATATGGCGCCAGTGTTCTGAAGTCATTTGGGTGTGTTTTTGAGAAATTTTTTACAAATCTAGTTAAGTACATCAACAGATCGCCTTGTTTGCTGAACATTTGGTTGTGTTCAGCATTTCTCAACTTAGAAGCTGGAAATCCGTATTTTTATCTGCAACGGGGGAAAATTTGGGCCAATCCTGTGAAAGTTTGACGGTGCGCTACATCTTGGAAGACCGCATCGTTTCAATGGTGCTCAAACACAAAACACGCATGCAATTGGTTCAATCTTTCTGTTCTTCACCAGTGAATTTGAGAACTAAAAATTCTACGAAGGAAGTTTGAATTCTGCTCACTACGCGGTTAGCTATTCTGTTTACTTTATTCTGCTCAGGGTGCCATAGGTACTTACTCCTAACTCAGGCTCGTAACTGTTCCCTTTAGTCAATTTTTTCTTAACATTCCGGATTTCTTCAAAGTTCACGATGATAGTAACAAACAATGAAAACGATTTGTCAAAAGGCGTTTGCCAAATCCGACTTTGACTGTAAAATTTTTTTTTTCTCTTCTTCAAAAGAAAACGTATTAGTAGACCTATTCAGAGCATTTATAAAGCTTATTTCTGGAACAAATTTTGTATCCGACTCAAGTTTTTGAAAATATTTACTAATCACTTTTCGAACGCATTTTGCAGGTTTATTTAATCGAGCAATATTTCAAAGTGGCACTGGCTTTTGCCCCGGATCATTTTTTGACAAAGATGTCGCTCGGAGCATAGCTAAAGAACTAGCGCTGCGGGTGGGCTGCAACATCACCACGACCCATGATATGTATTCCTGTTTTATGAATTTGAGACCAGAGATATTTCCTCTAGCGCAGGAGGACATGTACGTAAGTATTTGCCTTGTGACTTCGACCATTTCCGATTCGTCTGCGTAGTTGAGATCGGTTGTTAATAGTTACAAAAACTTTTCGTTTAGTTATGGAGATCGAGTCCAGATGCGATATTTCGGCCGACAATTGAGGATGAAAGTGCAGAAAGTCCATTTCTCACAACGCCCCCGGTACGGTCTGCCTATCAGACAACGCATCAAGAGTGGATGATAGGAATCACGTCGGGAGAAGGATCCTCTTATGCGGGCAGTAGGTGGCATAAATTTCCATCAAAGGTCACATCTTGAAAGTGCAAATCGCGATGACATTGGATTTTTTAGGTTACTTGAGCAATGACGGAGAGTTGGCCAAGGAACTGAACGATCACTATAGAATTTTGTTGCCCTTAACATTACAGTATTTGTGGCATTCGAAGTGGAAGAATTTAGATTTCACGTCCAATTTGCTGAGGAAGCATTATTTTGATAATCAAGAAATTGGCGTCAATACCTCGTCAGCATTATTCGAGGTAAATAAGAATTTATTTACGAAATTATCAACATATTTTTCGGAATGAAGAGACTGTAATTTTTCAAAATAAGTTTTTTTTCCCACAATACAACTGTCAAGAAATTAAGACGTATCTACCTGCTAAGTATATCAAAAATTTATTATTTAATTTGTGGGGATAATACTCATACGAATTTTAAGGGCTCGCACCCCTCAACGACAGTCACCCACCAAAGGCTGGCTCATATTTGTCTCTATGATGTTAAACGAATAAACACATGTACGTTTGTATGTTCATACCTGTATGTACGTACAGGTAAGACACATTATGTGAGCTGTGATCAATTACCTGATAAGGATCTTGATGATTTCACGGACTGGCACCAAACGCGCTGCATCGTTTCTTATCAACTTAAGGAGGCAAGAAACGACGTAAACTATGATATAATACCATATGTATATGTATGTATGTGTGTCTGTGTGTATGTGCCTAATCCACTATACATATAAGCTCAAAAACAGGCTACAAAATCACCAGTGTTTGCCTTGGATTTGGCTCTCCCATACTTAAATGTATGAAGTGGCAGAACACACGAAGCTGTAGATTACCTTCTACATGTGAATATCTCTCACCGTATACCTAGGTCTCCTATAAAAATCTATTTAATGGGCCATATTTTAGTCATTTAATCAACTATGGCAAACTATTTATGGGAAAAAATAAGTGTACCTAAGTACCTAATAGTTTCGGTACCTATTTTTGTATTTGTGAAATGTCAGTTTTTCCATTTCTGTGTAAATATTACTTAAGGGGAAAATCCAAGTTTTCTCAGGTGTTCACTTAGGTGAATTCACTCAGCTACATGCACATAGCGTTAAGTGAATACGAAACTACGACTGAGAATATGATCGATAAAATTTGTTCCCATGGAAATACCCAGAAATGAGACCAAGTATGTTTTTTATTTCATGACACAAGGAAAACTTTACCACCAGACCTGCAGCAGCTGCTGCATGGAGAAAATATTGAACATATTGGGGTGATGTAATATAGGTCTGGCAACGTTGCAAATGAATTCCAAGACCATACCTAATTTGAAAATTATAGTGATAGTGGTGAAATTTTTGACAAAAAATGAGATTTATAGATGTATTTACTATTAGATTCTGAACAAATATAAAGATATTAAAATTTTATTGTTGTGTAATATTCACAAGCGAAGGTAATCCATTTATCATGACGTTATTACTAATTTTTGCTCAAGTATCTTAGTAAATGAGATACAATAATTTTATTAATTGAAGCAGGCTTTTGTACCTTGGTACATTTTTGCTGTAGTATCATAGGACACTTGAAATTTTCATTTTTTTCACATTTTTTCAGCTATGGTATAAAGTAAATCAGATGGGCTTATCATGAAAACATTAATTTTCAGCTCATCTCCTTAAACCATTAATTAGTTTTATGATTATTTATTTTATAATTTTTTATTTTTGCATAATGGGCATTTCAAAATTAAAACAATTAATATTTGTGGCTGTCCAACTTGAATACAATTATGGGTGAAGCCAAGAGGGGACGAGGTTAATTTGCTCTATAAATTTCAGGAAAAAGTTTTTCATATTAATTTTCACAAATATTTCCACGGAAAAAATTTTGAAATTTGCTCTAAAGTAATAAACAAAAATGAGTGGGTAGGTATCTTCGTAAAACAAATTTTTATACGTCATATGAATACGATATAAAAAGAATAAAAAAAAAGTATAATTTTGTGGCAGAAATTTTGAAAATCAAAAAGGAAAGAGTGGTTTGTGTTCATGAGTTAGACCATAATTTCATTTTCAACAAAACGATGATGAAATTATTGTTAAGCCAGAGCAAATTATTTTTATGTCGTTTGATGTTGAATTGTGTAGGAGCAAATCAATTAAATAAATGCTTAGATCATATTTAAAAAAAAAAAATGTTTTTCAATTTTATCAACATTTTATGAATGTCTCATGGTGCAATGAGTGCGTCCAGTGAGGTGTAGTACCATGGAAAAAATCGTTTTATGATGAATCGTGAAGGAATTGAGAAAAGTTTGCCAGTGAAGTTTTTAGGTAAGGGTTCATACTAGTAGTTGAAAAAAAAAAATTAGTCAGAGAACTCGAGAGAAAAGTACAAAAACCGTGTCCCGTAGGTCATGTCTCTCCCCTACAGATTTATGTATGTAAATACGTACGAACAATGAAATTCTTCTTCACACGGTACAGTTCGTAATTTTTGGTCGATAACCACAAAATTTAGACAAAACAATAGTACTAAGCCAAGAACCATAGATCCTTCAAATTGGTGCAGACTGGTTAGCCTCTCCTTCTAATCCACCTGTTTTTGTGCCGATTTTAAAGGTTTAATGACTCTAAAATACATTATATTCAAAAAATAGTTGCAAAATTTGAAACAAAAATTTATTCCACACTATTTTAACACGCTTCCAAATTTGGTTGCAATTGGTTTCATAGTTCATTACTTGGAACTATTAGAGGGGCTAATTTTGATGTTAACTTGATAGAAGTTGCAATTTTTGTCCAATAGTCACAAAATTTTTCAAAAATATTACCTCTAACAAAAGAGCTATTTTCAGAGTTCTACTCTTGGATATCTGGTGATTCTCCTCCAAAGCAAAAAAATATTAATGGAGCATGGGCGTTTTTAAATGCATCTTATGGCACTGAGAAATACATACAAACCAATCTGATCTCATGTGAAACCGTCTGGGGTGGGATTTAATACAATGCATATTAAACAGATTTTTAAAAAATTAGTCAAACAATGTTATAAAACAAAAACAGGTTCAATATAATATTATTGGGAGTAAAAGATTAAGTAAAAATACGTAAAAATACATTCGACTGTATTTGACACCATTTAAGACAAAATTTCAGAAAACCCTGTTTCAGTAAGCATATACCTCATGTTAGGAAAATATATATACCTTAAATATTTCAAATCAATAGGTTCCGCAGTTTTGGTTTGGCGTTTATTCGTCAGTCAGTCATTCAGCAAGTCAAAACTTTGTTTTTATGTAGGTTTTCGAAAAGATCTACGTATTAAAATAGATCGGAAATGAAGACCCAGGATTGAGGCCAGGTTCATTACTCCAGGAATCTATTGGCACTATTAGCTGGAACTCATAAGAATATATACACACAATTCAATGAGACACTGTACCTACAGTTCACAATTTTTATCCAATAGTCTTGAAATGCGGTATACCTACTTATTTGAAACCAGACAAGGATGAGGCCTATTGTTTTTGGTCCAGATCGGTCGGATGGTACGTCTGATACATTCTATTATGTTCATTTTTGGGGCTTAAATGGTTATAAAATGCGTAATTTTCAAGCAATAGGCAATAAATTTGGTACTGACATTGAACAATTATTATATTTTAACATTCTGTGAAATTTAATTTCAATCGGCTAAACGGTTCAACCGTAAAAGTGATTTGACAAAATCTCAAATTATCGATAAAAAGAGAAGATAAAGTCCAAATAAATCAACGAAGCTAGTCGCAAAGTGAGCTTGGAGCTTGGTGTTATTTTGTTTGTTAGGCAATCATTTAAGAAGTCCGCTCTCTTTTTCATATGAATGAGAGACCAATCAGCCACTTTTCTTAACCTGTATTACTTGTAAATGTCTGCTACTCACTCACTCTTCGATTGTAACTTGTCTGGGGAACGTCTCTAGAATATGTTTGTCCGTGGATATGAATTTTATTTAATAAACTTGTTCGTTTTTACTGGTTAACTTTTTCCTGGGAAATGGGCTTAGTGAAAATGTGCTTTTTCAGTTGAGGTTGATGCCTGCTCAATTAAGTGAGTATGAATATAATAAATTGTTCATGTATGGTATAAATTCGAGTCGAACTGACACCTGGCAGGCTATTCAGGTTAGACAGTGGAAATTCTGTGGCCTCTGTGCAATGTAAATGATTTTACCAGAGTCTGTATTCTTGTAGGTTTGAACTTATGATACGGTCAGCATTGCTATGGAGAAATCAAATGGGCCCGCACCCATATGCTTATTACTCACTCTCCTACTGATGGTTTAAAAAAGTTTTTTATTCAACTTTCTTCCACAGCTTTACTCGCAAGGGATGTTTGGAAGTGGAACAAATGATGCTTTTCGAAGGTACCCAGGCAAGAAGTATGTTTATCTGTTTGATTATCTTTCGGCGTTCAGTATACACACGTCATTAACTAATTATGGCAAAATATACGGTTAGTAAAATTATGGTATTATCATAAATCTCGAGCTAAATTAATCGAATGTGTGAGGGTGATGATAGGTAACAACAGCAGTCAGGCTAAGTTTCAGGATTTCTTCTTGGAGAGGGATTGAATCACATATTTTTTACATATTTCATTGATGTAAAATTTGAAAAACTGAATAACTATGTTGTAAATGGATCTTTTTTTTTGGTACTGAGGGGCATTATAAACAAAATCCCCCCTTAAAACAAAAACAAAGAGAGATCCAATTATTGCTATGATAATATGTGGGTAGGTAGGGTAGTGAAGATTATGTAAGAATTATTGCTCCAATATGATCACCTACCTATATTTAATTATCGTCACGTGATATAAAAGTCTTTATAGAGAACTACAGACGATTATAGTGGAATAAGGATTATTTTTCATTTGAATAGTTCAATATTTCTGTTGACAAATAACTGAATTCTCTTATTTGATTGACTACAGGGTCAAGATCAAAAATAAAAGTTATAAGTATGGGGATTCCACCCATAGAGTTTATTGTGGAATGCGGCCATCCCCTAAAATCAAAATTCAATAATTTTCGTATTTTCTTTCCCTAATAATAAATAAAATAAAATTAAAATCAAAATTTACACGCTAAACGCAGTGAGCGTCTTTAGCTAGGCTAAACTCTTAGCCTAGCTACGTAGCCTAAACATTTTTTCCCTCTCTTACACTTTCGATCTTTTCATTACCACCATCTTTATTTTTAAGTGGTGGCAATGACACTATACAACCTCGGTTGTCGGAAAATCCCCTGCCATTTTGTTCCATATTATTTTTTTTTCTGTACTTTAATATTTTTACCATGAACTCTGTTAGATTTCATCCTTCGTTTTGTAGTCGACCATTGAGGTCGTAATATTTTTCGTCTACATTTTGTATTTGTTAAAGATGAAATTTCTTAATACATTTTTATTTTTTTATATAATGGTTTAATTTAATAATTCGCGGGCATCGGGCCCGCTCGAGGCAACAATTGAGGTTAACTCAGGCTGCTCTTTTCGAAAAAGACACCTTCTCAGATACTCAGCTATGAGGTAAATTTCTTAAATTCACTTTTTTCATCTTCCCTGTTGCATGGTATAAAGCGGTTCAATCGATCACCTGGCTAGCTGAGCAGGTCTTGGGGCCCTTAACTCGCATCTTCACCAAATTCTGTTGGTGGAGATGCTCGTGGAACACTCAGTTGAGTGGTTTTTTAATCATGGGTGAAATATGCTGGTTTATGTATTGGGTTGGGTTAATCCACCCAGGGTCGCATACCACATTATGTGTTTTCCGTCTGCAGGATGTCCGTAAGTTTGAAAGAGATATAATTGGTCCCATTTTCATTGATGTCATCAAGTGTTGTGAGAATAAGATAAGGAGAATTGACACGCTTCGTGCAATTTTATTGTAGGCATGGTTGAACAGGGACAAAGTTTGCATCTCCACACTTGTAGTTTTTTATTCTTGGCAGGGATGTTGGATTAAGGCTTCTCAATGGCAAGTGATATGTCATCTTCACAAGGGTGGGTGAGTGTGCATATATCATTTCTGTCAACATTAGACAATGGCTTTGTGAGGGGGTGTGCCATTTTATCTTTTGGCGATAGTGTGGATGAGAATTTTACCATTTTTTCATAAACTGCAGGTGCACTTGCTAAATTGTTGCTGTTATCATACAGCGATGTCTTGATCAGTTTATTATAATATATGGTTGTGTGATGCTAGGCTCAACATCTTCTCAAGCCATATCATCTGTAAAGACAAGGGCTGGAAAGGAGGAATGAAAGCTTCTGGCAACACTTGGTGTTTTGTCAATACGAGGTACTAATATGAAAGTATTATTGGTGCAGTGAATGTAGCCATCTATGGGGCACTGGCAAGTAGTATGCTGCAAAATTATTCAAAGGCACAATATATGCAGCCTGGTTGAATGGTACAAAATTTGCAGCAGTGTAAGTGGCAGCTCGCATGTAGCTGGTAGTCATATTTAGATGCACTGGTGAAATACCTGCAGCCAATTTGGAGGGTGTGACAGGTATCAATTGAGTCATTAATGTTGCTTCTTTTAAAACAGAATTTGCAGCCAAGTGTTTTGGCACAGTATTTGTAGTTTCCACATCTGCAGTCAGATACAAACAGAAGAATTTGTTTGGCACTTATACAGCTGCCAATGTTTGAGGGAAATGAGTGCTTGGGATCCCACAAGGGTGGGTATCTCCTTAAAAGTGA
Organism: Ericerus pela; assembly: GCA_011428145.1. Lineage (NCBI taxonomy): Eukaryota > Metazoa > Arthropoda > Insecta > Hemiptera > Coccidae > Ericerus > Ericerus pela. The sequence goes on from WOFM01000010.1 coordinate 299,225, forward strand.
AAGGGGTACTAGGAATGAATAACTCTAGTCCCAGTTGTCATGTGTCTTTTGGAAGAGCACAACTATCCACCATAGCTAGACACTGTCTACTGACTCAACCGACTGTTAGGTTGGTAGTGAGAGCAGTCAAAATAGTCAACCTGCTCAGTCGAGTGTTTCCCCTCAACTTACAAAAAGACATTTAACATTTAGTCTTACATATTAAGACCAATGTTTTTCCAAATTTCTTTTTGAAAAAGAAAACAAAATTGAAGGGGTGGAGATACTTTGAGCAAGTGCAAAATCCAACCAATCACCTCGAGGTCACCAGTCTGTCAGGATTTTACCCAAAGAGTTTGCATTCTTGTGTGTATATGTAAACATATAAAATTGGACTAATAGTAGGTATATAAGAACAGTAGATATTGTTCATAACAGACTTCAAGGAATCACAAATTTTTATCTACTTATACTACTGTATGCAGATTCTATTTTAGGGTAGCTGCTAAGTATATTAAGTATATTGCTTATAGTAGACTGTCTAATGTTGATAATACTTATTCTGTGGTGTAAAGAAAAATTAGTTTTCACTTCTGCATTTAGGCTATGTAAAATGATCTAATTTGGATACAAAAAATTACCATTGCCAAAATGAGAAAGCGAAATTATTTTCTGTTTGAAATAAATGTTGAAATATAGCCAAAATACATTGTCCTAAATAATGGGTACTGGACTTAATTACAAAAGATGCAAATATTACTTGATTAGGGTCTACACTAAACCTACAATAAAAATCATAAATTATCTACAATAAATGATAGCCCCCTTCTTTTGTAACTTCACACTGTGTCAATAATAACCCATATGTCTTTTGTAAGGATTGTTCTTTAGAAATGACTCCCTATGCATAATTTACTATACATTCAAGGGACAGAAAGTTCTGTCTGCTGTGAGCGATTGTCTATTTTAATCAGTTCTATTATAAAAAATTCCTATCGTATACCTACAATTTTCTCACTCATTATTTTTATTGATTTTAGGAATTGGTCATGCTGAAGAGTTACCACTTTTATTTTATCACAATGAGAGATCAAAATATCTGAACTGTAAAGATCGCATTTTTGGAGATGAAATGGTCAAACGGTGGACAAATTTTGCGTATAGCGGGTATGCACAAATAAAGGCAGACAATATTTTTCAATACTTATGTGACTACTTCCTACCAGTGGTGATGGGTGTATTTGTACACTCTCTTTTAGGTTATGTGGCTGGTTCCTACATTATATAGGGTGAACACACTTTTTGGTTCAAAGGCTATGTGTACACCACATACAATCTAACTTTGTTGCTGAGCTACGCTCACACACACACACACGCATACGTGATTATAGTATCTTAGTTGGACCTTGACACCTAACTGCCTTAGTAAGACCCAAAAAAAAATCTTTATTTTTGAGGTTAGAATGTTGCTTGACAGCAGAATGTCGTAGTTTTCAAAACATTGAAAAAACCGCCCAACCCACAAAGCTATACACACAATAATAAAAAAATACTGTAACAGTATGTTGGTTAGACTGCGTGTGTGTGTGTTTTTACACACAAAAATGAAATCATATCAGTCTATAGTCAGACCTTTGTGTTATTTGAAATTGACTCCTCATGAACATTGGTCAGACATCAAGAGTACACATCACCTGTTCTTTTATGTCCCTAGTAAGACATAAATGCAATGTTGCCACAGTTTTTCATGGAAATATGGGTAGAAAGAATAATTGTTGTAAAAAGAAATTAATTATTGTCAATAGATCAGCTTCTTTAGAAAACTAATTTTGTCTTTTTCTAATTAGAATGGGACTATGGAGTTATCAAAAAGCACTAATAGTTTTTTTCATCCAAATAGAATATGACTACTTTCTGTTTGGTCACCTAAAATCAAACCTCCCCAATTTTTTTGGATAAATGCATGTCAAAGAACTATCTATTTGTAATTTTTAAAATTAGGAAATTATTATTCAAGGGAAACACTCTGAATTTGTCAATTTACAAGACTCTGACCAAGATTGCAGAACCTAGATCAATTTTGTTTCTGACTAAATGTGATACCTCCAAAAATAATCAAGGGATGAGTAGTCACCATATTATTTGTTCTCAACATCCTAAGCATCCTAATTGAACCAGACACTGAGGCCAAAAATGTCAACCACTATGATAAGTTAAACACCATATTGATGCACAATTTTTCCTATTCTCAAACTAATCAACCAAAAGCTTCATCTTTCAATTTATTTGAGAAAAACAAAAAAACAAAAACAAATACCTATATATCCTTCACCAACAGTGTCAACTCAGTGTCCAGCAAAGTTTAAGTGTTTTATCCAATATGGTGGTTTGTTATTTTGACCCAGGTATTAATTTCTGTGAAGTTTGACACAATTTATTTGAGGAGGCTATTTGATTTCTCTATCCAGAACTGGAAATCTCCAAAAAAAAAAACTTCTCAAATAATGTCCAGTTTCTTGAAATTTTAACCTAAATTAGTGAATAAGTTTTGATGAAACATTCTCCTCTAAAGATGTAGTCATATGTGTATTACATGATTTTTATATTTCAACTTTTCCTTTCTATCAAACAATTTCTCTCCCACTTCACAGAACTGACACTGAAATAAATCCATGGAGTAGAACTGAGAACTGAGTTTAAACAGAGTTGATTTAGAGCTAAAACTTCAAGGGTAGATTTTTTGCTTAATCAATCGTAGTTCTTTCAAGTGTAGGAATTTATGTTCAGAGGTTTTATTGCATTATTTTACATTTTATATAAAGTTTGTGGTTCAGGGAAAGCTTGACCCCCAACCTTTATAACAGGTTTTCGACAAAGTTGAAAACTCCTATTAAATTTGGTCTGCCTTTCAAAATAGGGAATGGGACTTACATAGTTATTCGTATCATGATCTCCAGATTCCAAAAATACCCATCTCGCATTTTCATATTTCTTTATTTATTTTATTTAATTTTATTTTATTTTGGGTTATATTTTTTTGGGAAATGAAAACAGACGAATGGCTGAACCAATAAGACTGAAATTTGCACCAGAGGTCAGTTTCAGTGTGAGAAAGGTCTGATAGAAATTTGGAGCCGATTGGTTTAGCGGTTCCAAGGATATTGGCTAAATGAAAACATTATTTTTACAAAATCCCAAAGTACGAATTTGTAGCAGGTTTTTATGGTTCATTACACCACACCCCTGTGCCACAAATTGAAAACCTGCTTTTTTAGTGGAGCATGCTGCGCTAGAATTGTTTTTTTTTCAATGAAAAGAAAATTTTAAAAATATTAGCGTAGCATGCCCCGCTAGAAAAGCAGGTTTTCAATTTGTGGCACAGGGGTGTGGTATAATGAACCTTAAAAACCTGCTCATTTTAGCTATATTTTGGCCAATATCTCCGAAAACGCTAAACCAATTGACTCAAAATTTCTATCAGACCCTTCTTACACTGAAACTGACCTCTGGTGCAAACTTCAGCCTTATTGGTTCAGCCATTTGTCTGTTTTTGTTTCCCAAAAAAATATAGGCCGGAATAAAAAAAAAATTAAATAAAATAAATAAAGAAATATGAAAATGCGAGATGGGTATTTTTGGAATCTGGAGATCATGAAACAAATAACTATGTAAGTCCCATTCCCTATTGTGAAAGTCAGACCAAATTTGATAGGAGGTTTTCGACTGCTAAAAACTACAAACTTGAAAAAAAATTATTAGTGTACAAAATTGTTGTTTAAAAAAAATTTTGGGGGTTTAACCCCATACCCCCCCCCATAACTACGCCACTGGCTATCAGTTTTGGTTTGACAATATTTCCGGTAGAGCTTCCTCAAGATCTGATTTTTTCATATCAAGAAATAATTCTAAATTTCACAATGTCTAATATTTCGTCAACAGTTGACAAATTTCATTTAATCATAACATACCATTTACTCATTATAAGCTTTAAAACAATTATTTTAACTATCAAAATTCATAATTTTTTTTCTCAGAAACCTACTTTTTCCAGCGAGGCTTGCTGCTCTAGAGTTTTTTTCATTATTTCCTTAGTTCTTTTTGATAAGCAGTTTTCTTTCCTAGTCACTCCTTTCATTCAAGTTTGAGAAGGATTTTGATCATCATTTCATTAACTTTTAATCCTTTCAAACCTTCGCACCCCCCAATTTACCAACCTTAAAATTTTCCTGACACTCTCTACAACTTCTGTTACTTTTATACATATTCTAATTCGGGGGTTTTCTTAATAACTGATGCATAGGCGTACTACTTTTTTAAACAAACAGAAGAAAAAAGTCCACATTTTCAATTTCTCAATCATTTCCATGTGGGCCTAACAAAGTGTCGTCTAAGTGCCTGACAGATATTTCTAGAACTTTACGTGAAGTTTTTATCTTGGTTTGGATCTTCAGAAAATAAAGATAGCTTGCTAGGTCAAGTAGCTCATTTTGTAAGACCATGTTTTTGAAATAAAATTCCCGGTATATTGACCATACCTTAGATCCACGTTTCTATAACATATGTACCTAGTAAAAAATGCTACACAGTTTATCCAGGATAGGTAGGTAGTTCAAAAAAATTCAATTATTTTAATCAAATGCCATTTACCATTCTCTGTCACTGCCTTTTTACATGTAATCATCTTATAATATAATACCACGTGTAATAAAAAAAAAAAAATAGAACACTCACGGGAAGAAACAACAAAAGAATGAACAGAAAAGAAAATAATTCAATAGAACATACATCAATATCAACGGGTGTGTATTTTTTTTTTATTATTAAATTTTACACTAAAATTGGTAAATTTCAAGGTTAACTCTCATCTTACTGTTGACTTGAAAATGTTTTTTTTTTTTAATATCATTTGCATCTATCGTAAGACAGACCACAAGTACTGACTAAAAAAAATCTCTTGTCAACGTCAACTGGAAAATTTTTTTTTTTTTTTTTTTCCTTTATTATCCAGTATTATTATTATTTGCAGCTGTCACATCATAACCAAAACTGTGGCAACGTTGATTTTAAAAGGTCTGACTAACATACCAGCAGACTCAAGTCTAACCAACGTCACACACAGAAGTCCGACCAACGTAGTACTATTGTCAATTCCAAAATAAAATTTCACACACGGGGTGTAACATTTGATGAGTGGGCCATAAGTATGCTAGTCGGACTTTTTACAAGACTAACATTTTCCAACTTTTTCAATGCAAATATAACCCCCTAAATCCAAAAAAACAGTTAAAACGTTGGTCGGACCTTGTGTGTGTCCGACCAACGTTTTTAGTCCGACTAAAGCTGGTGAGGAGTCAGGTGTGTGTCCGACCAAGATACTAAAATCAAACACACACACACACACACACACACACACACACACACACACACGAGGTTAATTGTAGATGTGACCATAAGCTTACTGGTAGGCCCTATAATTTCTATCTAGGCTTAGGATCTAGATAAATTTATATTTTATTTGAAAGTTATCTAATTGTGGGTTGAGCCTTGTAACCCACAGGCATTAAATATTTATTCATGTTTTCTTGTCAATCGTGTTGGTTAGGCAGCCAACGTTTTAAGACTCCATTCACTGGTGACTAATGATATGCATTGCCAGTGTATATGATTGGCTGTACACACAATTTACCTGCAAGTATTGTGATTCACAGTAAATGTGTTTAGGCTAATGTTGATCATCATATGTACATATATATATAGACAAATCAACGTTGGCCATTTTTGGAGTATAATTTGGCTAAACAGAGAACAAATTTTGTCATTCGTCTGTTCAGCCAATATACTACAAAGTGTGTATTTTTCAAGTCCGTAGACTAATAAAAAAGTGGATTTTGGTGATGGACCAAATCCATTAACTGTCAGCTGGTACCAATCCCCGAGAGGAAAGGAGAAACATGGTCCCCACACTAATCAAAAATTGACTCTATTTGAATAGAATTAGGTAGGTTCCTAGCTTATTCCAAACAGATACAAAATTTTATCAAAAATTTCAGATAATTTATTAACATACCATATTTCCCGGCCTACGTATACAATAATGAAATAAAAGTTGGTTGCAATTTGAATGAATGATGGAATATTTTCTTCAAAGTATTTTTTATTTGAAAGGCATGAAGAATGTAGCCCCTCTGAAATATCAAAGGTCTTATGGAATTGAAATTTATCACCAATAACCCATCAGAGTGACTTAATTATTTAGCCTAATCAAATTTAGAAACATGTAAAAAAAAGTTGAAAATGTAATCGTGGTAAAGAGATAATACAGCAATTATTGGTTCAAAATTTAGTTACGATGTATTTACCATGAATCTGTTTGCCAAAATCTTTATTACAATTGCAAAGATAATAAATGTAAGAATACTCACTTATCAAAGATTACAGTACTTATAATAATATAATAGGTAACTTTAATGGCATAAAAGAGAGGTACTTTCCTTTTCTTTTACTCTTTTATCGATTACGCCTTATACGAGTACATAAATATTTGAAAGAAGTATTAATATCTCTAAATAAAAAACATTATCATCTATACTCTGATGGTGGACCTTAACTGTTAATGATTCAGAGTTTAAATTAAATGGAAAAGACTAGTATTCTAACACAATATAATAAAAATAATATTTTGTACATCCATAAGTTTAATTAATAATTCGAGAACAGAGTCTGTTGTGTTTGTTATCCCGGATAGTTGTGAACAAACACACAAAATAAATAGATATTTTTGTTGAACGATATTTAATACGGAATTTTAGTCACAATACTTTTCGGTTACACCTCGTCACAATAAATTCTTATACTTAAATAGCTTCGCTCACTTCGCGGATAATCGTACGTAAACACATGTATATATATATACTAAAATTCTACCTATTGATGTCTCACCTCTACATAGGGTGGACCGCTAACTTGACGGTGTCTGGGAACACCTACAGACTTTGAGTTCTGTGTAGTATTACTACATCGAAACTCTTCAGAAAGGCAAGTGAAGTTTTTGGTGTAAATCGATTTACCAAGTGACTTCTTTTTGTGCCTAATATTGTTTACATATCACGAAAAGTACTTTATGTACATGCCAAAATAGTGCTGACAATTATGCTGATTCGTTGAACGTCTGCATAACTGTTGGCCCTGTTAATTGGGTTGCTAACGGAGGTAACGGTGAATATTTAGAGGAAATATTCGCCGTTAATTGTTGCGAAGTATTTAGGTCAGCGAATGTATTCGTCTGTCTAAATACGACGGAACAAAGGTCCCCCAGGCAAAAAAGCCGGGAAGCCCCTGATTCCTCCTAATTTGGAAGAAAGTGGTCGAAAATTTATAATTTTTTTGTATGAGGCTTACTTTGTAATATTTACATCTTATCATGTATTTTGCTTATTCTCTATAGGTTTCTTATTTTTGCGCTGTCCTGGCCAAATCGTTAATTATATTGTGAGCATTAATTGTCTGGCAATTAAGTCGGATAGATGAGTAAACAAGGAATAATAAGGCAATTGATAACATTGAGCACCAGATGATTAATATTAAATGCATAATATTAACGGTATCTTGATATTCCAAATTTGGGATTTCTAATTCTTCGGTTTCCAGGTTCTCTTGGGTGTATTTTGTCGGTGTTATTGGTGCAAAGTACGGTATCATTTTGTTCCATTTAGGGTTATAGGCTATTGAAATATTTGGAAATTTGAAAGACTGTTTTATTCCGGCGTTGACTTCTATAAATTCATATTTTGTCCAAACCATTGGAAGATGATGTTCTATTTCTGTTTTCTGTGTTGAGTCATTTATGCATGGAAATCCAGCTGGTATTATGATTTCTGGAATGTTTGTCTGTCAGTTGTGAGATTTGATGGGTACATGGTACTTTTAGTAATATAGCTCCTGGCCATGTCTCATTAATTTTGATTTCTTTCTTTTCTTTTGTTATTGTGTCGGTTACTATTAAGGGGTTGATTGCATTTGTTATAGCAAATTGTTCGGTGTCAATTTGATGAACTATAGGTTCTCCATGGTTTGTGTCGCACTTGAAAGAACATGCTTTGATTATATCTCTGAATTGTTTGCGTAGGAAGAGTGATCTAGCACAATTTCCTTTGTGATTGTGAGTTCGGTCTTGAGGTATGTAGCATAATGAGTCAGATTTACTGCATAGGTCAAGATCTGTGCCTGTGATTAATCTGGTTGAGTCATCTTTAGTATTGTGTGCTAAAGTTGAAGGCTCATGATCCCAATAACATAATCTGTTATCGTGGGTTTTAAATACTAGAGGTATGAAATTGTATAGTTCATATTCTGTATTTATATCTTGTAATGGTATTTTCATTTCTATTTCTATTTCGTTGTTGTTGATGTGGCAGTTCACTAGTTTGTTCTGGTAATACGCTTGTAGGTCATCTTCGTTTAATGCTAGTTTTAATTTGGATTTGGGTGTGAGGTTCTTTATTTTATTCAAGTCTTCTCGTAGGATATCTTCTGGGATTATTGCGGCTGGTAAGTGGTGATTTTTGCAATTTTGTATAAGATGAGTAAGTTTTATATTCTCTGTTGCTATGTTTGCGTATAGTCCTCTTGCAGCATCTAATATTGCTTCTCTTCTTGTTTCTATAATGAGCTCGTTGATGTTGGCATTTAATTCTGTTTTTGCATTAATTAGGTTTTCTCGTAACATTTCAGTATTTTCGTTTTCGTTTTTGGCGAACGAATTTATTTCTGACGTTATGTTTAAGAGGTTGGCATGGTTTTCTATTACAGCGTTTTTTAGTTATTCATATTCTTCTTTTAATTTGATTTCATTTTTTATGAAATCTTTTCCTTCTCTTAATGTCATGACGTTGCAACACCATTTTTCTATATCTCCAATTATCTGTATTCCTCTTTTAGATCTTGATGTTTCTTTTCTGTCGAACTCGTTAATTATGGCTTCATTAACTGTTTGTATTTCGGTAATTGCATTAAGTGTTTTATGTAGGTTATCTGATCTTTGATTACACCAAAGGTTATCCGTGGTTGCACATGCATTAATTTTCGAGAATTCTTTGCTCCAATCGTGTATCGTATTTCTTCTTGGTATACTTATCGTGTAGATTATTGGTATCGTTTTACTATAAGTTTTTGTGTGAATATTTTGTTTGAAATATGCGCCTGATGATGCACTAATTTTGATTGCTGACTCTAACGTGTGTGTGATTAAGTTGAGTGCTGTGATCGCGGTTATTAATGTTGCTAGGAGTTTTCTTTTTCCCATGGTCTGCAAATATGAAAGATAAACATTTTTAGTTAGATCTAGTTTTTGTATTTTAGTGGTGAGATTGTGCTGATATTTAGATTTTAATATATATATATAAGTTCCGACTGGAAAATGCGTCTGTATATCGATATTACTTTCGTTGTTTTTTATATCCTAGTGGAGTATCATTTTATTTTTACTCTTAGTTCTTATTGCTTTTGTGTTCATTTTGCTTACGTGTTATATTTCAAAACGATAGGCTTCATCCCAATGAGGAGAGTGTGGTGAATTATGGCGTTTCTTTTCGCACTAATATTAGAGTTATTTTCCAGTATTTGTGTCGTATATATACTCTTCATCGTGCTATTCGGTCGATGGTTATATTTTGTTTCTGGAGTAGTGTAGATCGAGCTCTCGAAATTTATTATTAAGTAGGAAAAATGTCGGTATTAGATTGTAGTTCTTGCCCGTTTTCTTCATCGAGTGTCACGGACGAGTGTTTGTTGCTTCCTGAAATTTTTCGTCCTGCTGATGGATCCGTGGTGGTGGATGAATCTTTGTTCTTTCCTCGAGATTCATTCCCCTTGATGAAAGTGTGGACTACTTTATGTCCATGCTTTTTCCGTGGGATGATAGCAATGTGGCGTATTTTTAATGCTCTATTTGATTACACCTGTAATCGTAGTGGTCCAAGTGGTCTGATAGTTTATCGTAAAGTATATCCTGGTGACGTGCTCAATACTTCGTATGGTTTGTGGCGTCAAGTGGTTCCAGTAGGGTTGTGCGATGACTGTCGAATGAAAATTGGTGAATTATGTGCTAAATTTGGCTGTCTTTTGCCTCGTGCGTCTATGTTGCAATGTGACAATCAGCATTTATTATATTCCTCACTTTGTGTTGCCCCAATTGATATGCCTCGTTATGCCATTTGTTTGAATGTTATGTCGGCTTTAATTTGCGTGAATCTTTGTCTGAACGTCTGTGTGGAAAGTCGTTTTCGTCTTACCAATCCAGTTGCCATAGAAAGTGTCATAAATGATCAGATTGGTGTATTGTGTAAATACATAGAGGACGTTTATCGAAGTGATGTCTCCATAGACATAACGTGTACATATGTACAAATTGTACGTATGTTGGGTCCTGAGAAACAGATTATGATCTCTGCTGAACGTCGCAGGCTTTGCAAAGAGTTGGCTGGCTGCCATCTCTAATGGGACCACTGTTTTGGTCGGTCCGAATGCTATCGAAGAGATATATCGAATGATATGTGTCGTCCCAAAGTCTTCGGAAGAAGTTGCGAATATAGCTTTGCCGAAACGTGATACTTCGTTGGTTCGTCGTTCTCTAGGTCCTTCCTGCTCTAATGTTGAAGAGGGTGTGGAAGAGGAGGACGAGGAGAAGGCAACTGTCACAAAACGGGAATCATTTTACGATGATTGGGATTAGTAGAGGAAGAAGAAGAAAAATTTATAGTTTAAAGTGAGTATTCATCGCCTCAATAAGATACCTTTACATTGTTTTCTTAAGTTTATTTACAATCTTTATTATATAAGTTAAAGGGGGTTTATTTGGTTATTAACAATGGGTGGGCTGGACTCTAAGGGTGGGATTAAATTTTCCCGAAAGCCAGATTCTACAGGTTGATTATATGTAGTGGAGGTATACTGGGGGTAGTTATAGCAGACCAGAAGGGTTGGGGGTTGAGAGGGCAAGGCTTCTGGCTGCTTACTAACTTCCCTATTGTCCGTTTCTTTTTCGGTTTCCAATTCTCTCATTTCGTCATTATATTGTATTGTGTATATTTTCCTGATTTTTCTTCTCGTGATTCTTCTTCTTTCTGGGTCTCGTAGTTCAAATTTCTTTCTCCATTCTTTGGAGTCTTTTTCTCCTTTTTCGACATCTATGTCGAATGTGACGTGTTTCTTTGTTTTATTATTTTTCGTTTTAATACACGTTTTTCTAGGTCTTCCTCTTGGTTTCTTAGATATTATTTTTATGTTTTCACTGTCATCATTTTCTTCAGTGACTGTTTTCTTTGGTCTTCCTCTTTTCCTTTTTGGATAAGCTTCGTTTTCACTATTTTCAGTTCCTGAGTCGTGTTTTTCTTCTACCAATGGTGGTGGAATGTGGTCTTCTCTTAGTATGTAAGGTGATAGTCGTCTTACGTGGATGGTATCATCCGTTTCATTTCCATCTTCTGTTATTATACGTACTACATAGTTTAATTTTGAAATTTTCTTGACTATACGGAATGGACCTAAAAATTTTGGCTTTCCTTTACCATAGTTGATGGGTGATCGTAGTAATACTAAATCATTTACTTCGTAATTAACTTCTTTTCTCCCTTTATTGTATTGTTTTGAATATTTTTCTGCATTTTTCTTATCAAGCCTAGGTATTTCTTCGCGTATTTTGGTTATTTCTTCGATTTGTTCTTGTCTAGTTTTATTTATCAGTGGAGATGGGATATTTAGGTTAACGGGAGGTTCGCCTTTATATCCGTGCATCAAATAAAATGGTTCGCGATAATTCAGGCCTTCGATTGGTGTCATATTATATGTCAATGCAGCGTTGTCTACTTGTTCTGGCCATTGTTCGCTTTCTGTACTTTCGTATTTCGATAGTATTTTCTTTATTATTCCATTCATACGTTCGACTTGACCTTGTGTTTGTGGTGCGTATGATGTCAAATGATATAATTTAGTTCCTATTTTGTTGCAAAATTTGCGTACGTCTTCGTTAGAAAAATGTGTGTCGTTATCTCACGTTATTTTGCCTGGTTTCCCATAATGTTTAATTATTTCTTTTAGAAATTTTATAACCGTTGTTGCGTTTGGCTGACTAGCTGCTTTTATCCAACAATATTTTGTGGCCTTGTCTATACCTACTAACACATATTTTTTCTCATGTTGCGTGTTGAATTTTCCTATAAAATCTATTTGAATGTGCGCTAATGGCTTGCATTTGTCTGGATTTATGGGTTTTAATAGTCCATATTTTTCGTTTGCCGTTTTGTTAATTTGGCATCTATGGCAAGAGCGTACGTGCTTTGTTACTACTTTAGGCATTTGTGAAAAGTAGTAGCGAGCACGAATTTTGGCAAGAGTTTTACGTATGCCAAAGTGTCCTCCCCCAGATTGATTTTTGTGAAAAGCACGGAGAACCTGTGGGATAAGAGATTTTGGTATAACTGGTACTGCTGAATAGTATTCTTTTTTGGTGTCATTCTTCCATAAAATACCATTTTCAGCTAGGAAAAAGGGTTTTATGTTTTGTGACTTTTTACTCTTGAATTTCTTGCGTAGCTCTTTTTCATTGTCACCTTCAAGTATTTGTATTACTGTGTTCCAATGTTCGTCTTCTCTCTGTTTGTCCCAAAAATCGTGTATTTCTTCATCTGTTATTTCTATTGGGTTTTCTTGTTCTGAATTTTTGGATATATCGGAGATATCGGATGTGTCGGAGATGTAAGAATTTGTTGATGCGGCGGAATATATGGAATTTTCCAAATTCTCGGATGTTACAGAGATTCCGTCGTCATCCAAGTTTTCATTATTTTTGGTGTTCGTTTCATAGTAACCTGAATCCTCTTCTTTTCTTTTTCCACTTCTTGTAATAGCATTTATTTTCTTCTCCTTTGTTTTTTCTTCTATCGGAGGGTCTGGTGTTCCATCAGGTATGGTAAATTGACCATCCTTGAATTTGGCAAAGTCTTCATCTTCTTCATTTAGACGAGACAGATAATCGGCTACTTTGTTGTTTTCACCTTTTATGTGTCTCAATTTAAAGTGGTATTCGCCTAATTTTGATATTAGTCTGTTGAGACGTGCGTTTGGTTTCTTAAATCTGCTTTGATATGTGAAGGGGTTCATGGTCTGTGAATACAGTGAACTCTTTATATACTAGAAATTCTCTGAAATGCTCGCATGCGTCAGTGATAGCAATCATTTCTAAATAAAATGAACATAAGTGTTGTTGATTTTTTGGAATTTTCTCTGAAAAGAAGCTGATTGGATGATGTTCTCCTGTTTTTCTATCTATCTGTACTACTACCGCGCCTATTGCTGTTTTTGAAGCGTCTACTTCCATATATGTTTCGGCATCTGGATCGTAGATTGCGAGAATAGGTTCTAAGGTTATTTTATCTTTCAGGGTGTCAAATGCGATCTGAGCTTCTTCGTTCCATTTTATCTTGTTGTTTGTTTTCACATTTTCTTTTCTGGTAAGTTCCGTTAATGGTGAGGCTATTTTAGAAAAGTTTTTTATCATTTTTCTATAAAAATTGGCCATTCCTAGGAATCTTCGTAATTGTCGAAGTGTTTTTGGTGGCTGTGCTTCTCTGATAGGTTTTACATTCTTTTCTGTGGGTTCCAGTCTATTATATGATATCTTGTGTCCTAAATATTCTATGCTTTTGTCAAAGAAGCTGCTTTTGCTTGTTTTAACTGCTAATCCTGCGTTTTTTAATATAGCCAATACTTTGTCTAGGTTTGCTAGGCATTCCTTGAATGTTTCTCCGAAGACGCATATATCGTCTATGTAGACTATTACCTTGTCTTTGAGAATTTCATTAAAAAGATCTGTCATTGCTCTTTGGAAAATACTTGGGCTTGCGCATAAACCTTGTGGGGTTGCGTTAAATACATAACTAACGCCTCCTACATTTATACCTGTTATTTTCTTAGATTCTTCGTCAAGGGGCATTTGATAAAACCCTTGGTTTAGATCTAACGTGCAGAAGTATTTCTTATCTCTTAGTGCGTCCCATATTTTGGATAGTCTTGGGACTCTACTTGTGTCTTGTTTTATTATATCATTAACTCCTCTATAATCTATTAGTAAACGAAATTTGCCATCTGTTTTCTTTTTGAGAAATACAGGGCTCTCGTATGGCGTGCTTGCTCTCTTAAGTATTCCTATTTCTTCAAATTCCTTTATTTTCTTAGGTATTTCTCGTTTTTTGTATAGACCCATGTGATGGTTTCTACGGACGATTGGTGCATCTGTTTTTAAATTTAGGTGCGCTGGCTTTAGTTTTGCCAATTTTATTTTATCAGATCCTTCTGTGAATATATGCATGTATTTCTTAAGGGTCTGAATTACTTCTTCTTTTTGTTCTTTATGTAAGTTCTTGTTTATCTTAACTCTATTTCCTTCGTTATCATGTAGGACTGTACTGTCGGATCGCGTTATTCGGATCAATCTTAGCAAGTCCACCTCCTCACCATGGTTTTCTATAATGTCCCCCGTCGTTATGCGTTGGACATTAGGTCTGCCATGGCGGATGGAATTTGTCTTACGGTCCAGCAAAGTTGGCTGTTTGAGCCTATAGCGTCCTAAGATCATTCCATTCGCGATTTTGACATCAAAGTGTTTACTGTAGAATCGAAGGGTTGGCCATCCCATTTCATCTATAGCGTATTCTCCTTCTAGTCCGAAAGTCGTGAGGAGTTCTTCATCCGGATCAGCTATTCCAGCTTCTGGATCCAGGTACTCATAATGTTCGCATTCCTTGGCGATATATAATTCTTCTTTTGCACGTATAAATCCTTCCACATTCTCTTCCTTATATTTAATTATATCATAAGTTTCTCGTCTCCAAGACGGTCCGATTCTAAATAATTTCTTAGAAAATAATATATCGGCTTTATACCGATTGAGAAAATCGAATCCTATAAGGAGGTTGGTTGTGATCTCAGTAGTCACGTATGTCTCCGCATCGAGAAGTAGGTCACCCATTCGTATGGTGATATCGGTTACTCCTATAACGGCAATTGCACTGTCGTTGGCGGCTACCATACAAACTCTTGCTGGTCTAATCACTTGTCCCTCTATAAGATCGTAATGAATTAATGTCACCTCAGATCCAGTGTCTATCGTGCCCTCTGTTTCAGTCTCATTACGGCGTACGACGGCACAGGGTATTATCAACTTGCGTTTTGCCCTGATTGATTGCCGCGATGCTAACCGAATATTTACCTTTCGGTTATTCGGTGCGTATGGATCTGAAATAAGGTTTGCAGCGCAGTCCCGATGGTGAGTGTAACCGTTGCAGGCCCGTATATCTTTATCATAATGATGTGTAAGGTAGACGGGCTCTACTGCGGGTTTTTTGGCGGTTGATAAAGTGTTGGTTCGACTGGTCGTTGTTGAGGTGGGTATGTTTGTTGCGTTTGGGCAACCTGTGACGTCCACTGTTGTTGAGGCTTCACATACCCTGGATAGGCTGGTGGTGGGGTATAATTTTGTTGTACCTGTGGCCCATATTGTTGCGTTCTGGGTCCGTAATTTTGTTGTGGGTTGTATCGAGGTTGTCTTGTATCTCGGTATCCACTAAAGTTTCTGTTTGCTGATCTACATACCCTAGCATAATGTCCCATTTTACCACAATTGTAGCATAGCGCATTTCTCATATCTGTTTGAGAGTATCTTTCTCTGCTCGGTTCCCGATAATTTTCTCGTAATCGTGTGTTTCGATAGTTTGATAAGCGACTTTGTTCGTATTCTCTTGGTTGTCGAGGTCGTTGATCTAATCTTTCGTTATTGCGATTACGTATCGTTGGTCTTTGTTCTGGGCTTTTATTTTCTTGATTCGATGTTTGATTTGGGTTTTGGTTTCTCCTATTCTGATTGGGATGTTTCCATCCTGCTGCTATCATTGCTGCTACTGTTGGGTCAGTGGGAGAAGTTGGGACTGGTTCTATTTTTGCTACCGTCTTCTTTTCTGGGGTTTTTCCCTTTAGTACTTCTTCTAGTTGTTTCTGCATTTTTTCAATCGTTTCGTTTGCTTTTGCGAGTATTTCCTCTGTTTTCTGCGCGTCCGTTAAGTCTAATGCTCTTTCTTTATATTCTTTCCAACTAATATAAGTGTTGGTGACTTCGTTTTGCATTGTAAGGTTTTTTGAGGCAAAATATTTTCGCATTTCACCCAATAATCTTGTCAAAAAATTATCGCAGATTTTCTTTTCCGAAATGGTAGCATCGAGTTGTTTATATAGTCTAAAGAATTTTGGGACATTTATCGTAAAGTATTTTATGATTTATCATCGAATTTCAATCCTTTTATTCTCTTCTTGATTGTTTCCTTATCTTTTTTTAAAATTTTGGTTAATATTTTCTTGACTTCTTCCCATTCTGTTTCTGGGGTTATTGTGTTATCAGCGGCAAATAATTCTAATGCTGGTCCTCTTGAAGCTATGTTTAAGTTGCGTTTCATTACATGTTCTGAAGCTTCGAACGTTTTTGCTTGTCTCTCATATTCGAATAAAAACTCTAAAATATCCTCATCTGGGCCATTAGCAAAATGGCTGGGGGTCCATCTCTCTGATCTTGTCCAGAAGTTTCTTAGATTTGGGTCTTCTAAATTGGGAAATGCCATATTTTGTTGTTGGTTATTTATTGGTGTTATCTGCGGGAATTCTATTATATCGCTTTTAAATTTTGTGTTGAATTCGTTTAGGTTGTCGAAAGGTTCAATTCCTGAGGGTGAGTTTGTACCTGAGGTTGTTGGAGTTTGAATTTTTATTTTCCTTTGGGGTATTAATTTGTATAAGGAAATCGCTTATTGAATTATCTTGTTGAGTTTTGTTTATTTTATCGGATGTTTCTTCAAAGACTTCGTCATCGGAGTTACCTATGTTTTTGAGTTTGTTTTCATCAATTTTTATTTGTATTTTGTTAGGGGATCTGGCCAGTTCTAGTTCTCTCGATTTTCTTTCTTCGCTTTCTGTTATCAGCTTTTTAGTTTTTCTGCTTAAAGTTTCAGATTTTGTTCTTTGGTGTGGATTAGGGGTTTCTTCATCTTCAGTTTCGGAGTCTATGGCTGATTCTAAATTATTTTTTGAATTTCTAGTGGCTCGTCTACTTTCTGCGGATTCAGTTACGAGTTTATCTAATTCTTTTGTGCCTTTTAAATTAATGACGTGGTTAGTATAAAGTACATTTAGCAGCCAGTGTTTGCCTTTCTTACCCTTATAAAGCTTTCTTTGTAGGTCGTATCTGCTTCTATTCTCTAATCTTGATACTTTGGCTAGTCTTAAAATTTCATACAGAAATTGTGTGGAGACTTTGCTTCCCCAATGATTGGCGAGTGGAGGAAAGTTTTCTTCTTGTTTTAGTTCCTTTTCTGGGTTTATATTTGGGGTTTGTAAATTTTCAGGATTTGTTACGTTACTTTTATCTGTACTAATGTTATCCGAGTTAGAGTTTGGATTTGTAGACATTCAGTAAGTTTAAATAATAATAATAAAAAAAAAGACAGCACTTTCTACACCAATATAAAATAAAGTAATGTTCTATATTATTTTTCTGCTTACAGATTATTAGCATTCGATGATACCTTGGGCCCTTTGTTTCTACGTTGTCCTGTTCGCTATCCTGATTTCCGGTTGACTGCTTGGTTTCTCAATCCAGCTTCCTGGTTCTCGGTTGATACGTTTTATCGGATGTTTTCGCGAATATTATATTGTTGTTTTCTTTGCCAAATACAACAATATTTTGTTTGTGTAATTTTTGTTTGCCTTCAGGCTAGGTCGCTCAAGTGAGGGAGTGTAGGCTTCACCTCACGAGCTCGCGATACAAAAAATGCAATTTATTTTCGCGGGTGCAAAATTTTGAAAATTATCGAGAAAATAATTCTCGTCAATTGAGCACCTTTACGAGGCGTGATGCTCTGAAAGTAATTGACGCGAGATTTCGGTCACTGTATATGTAATATGAAATTTTGGATCTTTTAGGTTGTCCGAAAGAGAAGGTTTTTAGTTCGCAAAAACGATTACTTGCGTATTTTCGAGAAGGCCGGATTCTAATTTAGTTCGGGCGCCAATTTTGTTGTGTTTGTTATCCCGGATAGTTGTGAACAAACACACAAAATAAATAGATATTTTTGTTAAACGATATTTAATACGGAATTTTAGTCACAATACTTTTCGGTTACACCTCGTCACAATAAATTCTTATACTTAAATAGCTTCGCTCACTTC
This sequence comes from Ericerus pela, assembly GCA_011428145.1. NCBI lineage: Eukaryota > Metazoa > Arthropoda > Insecta > Hemiptera > Coccidae > Ericerus > Ericerus pela. The sequence goes on from WOFM01000010.1 coordinate 317,468, forward strand.
GCGGATAATCGTACGTAAACACATGTATATATATACTAAAATTCTACCTATTGATGTCTCACCTCTACATAGGGTGGACCGCTAACTTGACGGTGTCTGGGAACACCTACAGACTTTGAGTTCTGTGTAGTATTACTACATCGAAACTCTTCAGAAAGGCAAGTGAAGTTTTTGGTGTAAATCGATTTACCAAGTGACTTCTTTTTGTGCCTAATATTGTTTACATATCACGAAAAGTACTTTATGTACATGCCAAAATAGTGCTGACAATTATGCTGATTTGTTGAACGTCTGCATAACTGTTGGCCCTGTTAATTGGGTTGCTAACGGAGGTAACGGTGAATATTTAGAGGAAATATTCGCCGTTAATTGTTGCGGAGTATTTAGGTCAGCGAATGTATTCGTCTGTCTAAATACGAAGGAACAGAGTCTCAATAAAATATTTTATAGTACTCAAACAGAGACTAACACAAAGTGTAATACTCTAGGAGAGACTAAAATAAAGTAGGTATTATAATTCTGTTTGAAACAGCAGTTTTTGGACCCTTTCAGGGATAGTTTTTACACTGTGGTTAGTATGTGATCGAAGTAGGAATTTGCTGACTATAGAGATTTGTATTTTCGAGTATATTCGAGGGACCTAGTGTATTTAAGTCACTGAATATCCCGTTAAAAAACATATTTGCATTTTAAGGAATGTGGAGAATGAATAACAGTAAATAATTTACAAGGATGTTCGTCAATAGACATAGAAATATTTTCGTGTATCCGAATATGCTCGTCTATAATTAGAATGGACGAACATATTACAGTAACATGTAGGCTTAACATTTTTCTTAATGCAACTGAAAAATTATTGACAAAATTAAAAAAAAAAAGTTTTTCAAGTCGGTAATAACAGTGCCTGCAAGAATGGACTGAAACATTTAATGTGGTACACATTTTATTAGCTGCCACCTCTTCACCTTATACAAAAAAAAACATGCTACACCATCTCCCTCCAAATAAAAAATAAATAAATCTACCTCTGTGTTGCGAAGGCAGTGGCATAGACGATGATGGAGAGAAAAAAAATTATTGGTTACCACAAGTGATGTGGGTGTATGAGTGCATAGTACGTCTGTACACAACCACACACCTACCCACTCAGGCACTTTTTTCTTCTCTTTCTTCTTTCATTTATATTGAAATTTGAACCAAAATTCATACTGAAATTTGCACTGAAATTGGCATCAAGTTTGGCACCGAGATTTGTACCAGCTATTTCATGTTTTAGGTTTTACCTCGTAGTGAAAATAAAAATCTGCACCCTATTAATTAATGCAGCACTAATGTATCTTACAATAATATCGAGACCTAAATTTTTCCTTCAATTATACAACTATCACAACTGGAAAATTGTAATAATGAAACAAAGAAATTGGAATCTTGAAGAACCACCTATGGTTAATTAAATCTAATAAGCCCCACTTTTTACGATAGATAGTTCATATTATAGAAGTTTTTTTATCAACAAATTATAATATATTAAGTATAAATCAATAATATATTTTAAAATTCAATAAGTATTTATTTAAATATTAATTATAGATGAATAATACAAATGTTACATAGAAATTCTTTAATCTAATAATACTTAGGCTTATTAGCGTATGCCTTACGACTTAAGTACTCAAATTTTCTCAATCACATCTCAATTTATTTACTTCCTGATTCTGAATTTTATGGAAAAATTGTTGGTTTACAAGGAAATAAAATAATTTTCTGCAGGTTTTTTCGTTTTTTGGTCACATTGATTATTTTGCATTGCTGCAGGTGACTTCATCATTGCTTGATATTATTTTCGTATATACTTATTTTTAAATTTACCCATGTACCTTCATTCAATAAGTAACTCAAGCTTTGTATTAGCAAGATTTTTTCTTTTTGAAAGCATATGGTAAGTATAGTTAATCGGTCTCTACTTAGATAGTGACTTCGCTACAGCCATTCGATACTAAATAGTACCTAATCGATTCAAATTCGATTTAAGAAAAATGTGTACATATAATTTATGATAATGAGGCAACAGTTTGTTGTAATTTTTTCTTTCAAAGAGAATCAATGAGGATAATACTTACAAGGGTTCGATTCGCCAAGAACAGTAAATTTTTTTCAGGTCAAGTTGTACAAAATTCATATCAGTTTTTGATTATGAATTTTTTATTGTTTTTAGCAATCCAAATGAACCATTTCCAATTAACGAAACCATATTTGGCCTATGGAGTCCTTCTTTATCGCCAAAGGTTGACTATCTACGTTTAAAATCGAACGGATCGATGGAGACCGATTTTTTTACGGACGAATATCACTTTTGGAAACATCTTCCAATCTTTAGTAAATACTATTAGTATATTAACAAGGCATTATAATTTTATTGTTTTTGTTATTGCCTACACTATGTTTCAATCGTACAAATATCAGACTTGATACTTGAATGCAAATTTAAATTCTAAAACATTTTTAACAACTATTATTTTTTGCTGTTTTTTTCATTAAGTGTTTGAGAATATGACTGTTTGAAAATAAGATGAGAATAAGATTTTCTAAAGCGCCTCCGATTCTTCATTTTGATGCTACTTGAAACTCTGCCATAATGAATAACGGTCGTTCCATTTCCAACTCTGCATTTTTTGAGCAGTATCAATTCGATAAAGATCCCATGTATGAACTGCTCATTCTAATTTAGGCTATTTTTATTCACCATGATTTGGATCGCAAAGTATAATCAACAAACACTAAATAACATACTGAGAAATTTTCTCCATTACCTGTAAGTGATAAGATGGACCCACAAATTGACCATAAATTTGGACACTTCTAAATCATCAGCACTTACTTCCGGGAAATTTAATTTGGATTGGCTAATCAAATCATCACAATAAACAAATTGACGTTATAACTTTCAAAATTTGAAATACAGTTCAATTGGGGATTTTGGTTTTGACACCAAAGCTTAGTGGCTCCTTGGAAAAAACGTTCCACTATTCGAACAAATAATATTAAGTAATTAACCAATAAGAATGCTCAAAACCACTGCACATACAGTCCAGTGATGTGAACAATCAATAGTTTTTCAATATCAATTTCGATATTACTAAAAAGAAACTATCGATATCATATTGATACTGTCCGTCTGAGGGAACTAGGCAATTTTCCTCCAAATGATAGACAAAAAAAAAGACAAAACCTCAAAATTATTGGCATTCTTCCACCAAAAATGACTCTCTAGAAGTGCCATTACGTTTAAAACGTGGAGAGTGTAAAATATTTTTAAGAGTAATATTTTTTATTGTCCAACAAAACATACCGATAGTTTTTCTCCACAGTTTGAAACTATCGATAGTGGCCAAAAACTTGAAACTATTTATAGTTTCTACAGTCAGTCATTCATTCCATAATTACAGAAAAGGAAGACGTGTAACGATATATTTCTACTTCTTAACACTCATATTCATATATGTCATATCATGAAATTGTCATTCACCCTTACAACTATAAGACAATGAAATGCAGTAAACAGAATTCAGATGCCACATTGGAATGTTATTGCATCATGCAATGTAACTCTTTCACTCACTCATTCATGTCTGTACCTGTCACAACCTTTACTTGGCTGCTGACTTTACAATTGAAAGAGAGAAGATATGAATCACCAAAAACAATACATCTTCTTAAATCATCTCAAATACCAATCAAGACTCAGCTGCATAATTAGTGGGAGGATAATCAATTTCTTCATTGGTTAATCATAACATTATTCACCTATCATCATTATTTTGTATTTATCTGCTTGCAAATCTGTCTTTAATATAATTAGAATACATGAACTGCAAACTTCATTTCATGAAGAACTGTTGAACAGTCATCATCTTTAACAACCATATCTGGTAACTATTTTAGTTCCACAGTCTTTTATAACCATTAATTGTTAAGGGGCTCAATAAGTTAGTCTGCAACTGTTAGTATAATCTATACTTTATTACACTCGAATCTGTTGTTGAAGTCATTAAATGTTGATTGGAACTTAGTCAAATTGTTTTGAGTTTATCAATAAATGGTAGGCAAAGTTGCATCACACACATTCATTGGGAATTTTATGTAGGTACTTGTCAGATAATCTTTCTAAGAATAGAGTGCACTTAAAACATAGGTGACTAAGTGACTCTCAATTTTTTATCTTAAAAATTAAATTGTAAGTTTTCATTTTGATGCCATGGATAAAATAATAAAATGCCCAACTGCTATAATCATTAGATCAGATGATTTAACATTTGTTGCCAAGTAAAAAGCTTGAAAAACATGCTCTTGTACAGCTACTGGCACTCGTCCATTACATTGGTTTTTGCAACACCATTCTATAAGCTTAAATAATTCAGGCATTCTATACATTTTTCAGGATACTAAAATAAATTTTTCATCAATCTCATGTATTCTTCACTCGGCATAGGTAGCATGGAACACAGGTGTGTGGATTTTTTTCATTATTTCTGTTAGATGTTACCATTTGGAAATACCACACTGCTCTCTTAGAGGTGTTACCTTTGGTAACCATGCCTCATTTCTCGTTCTCGTGCACATATTATATTTGTCTTTATTTGTTACTACTATACAATGTTTTGCTTTTAAGTTTTCATTTGACAACGTGTTTGTATTTTAAAGTTAATATATTTTATACTCTTTAGAGTTTTCAAATATATGTTTTACATTAATAATTAATATGATTAGTTGTTCAATTCATATGTGTGTATTTTATATCCAAGTTCCTGGTGATCAGGTTAGACTTGTAACACAATGTGGAAGCCAGGATTACAACCAATCTACCATCTTTTTCCAGAAATACTGCAAAAACTTCCTGATTCTTTAATTTTTTTCCTTTTTCCCTTTTCTCTCCTCTCTGTTTCTTTTCATTCTCAATTTAAACCCAGTTGAAAACCATGATGATAACAATTCTGCAAACAGCATCAATCATGATTCATCGAATGAATCAACTGAAACACTAGTTCCAGTTAATGATCTTTTAGTGGATGAAGGTGTAAATAATTTAAACAATTTATATATCTTAGCTTTATGTTCTAGAAACCTCATTTGTTCTCTTCACCCAACACAAATTCGAAAACTCCTGCAAACAGTTGCTACTACCCTATTCTGTTCTACATCTTCTTCAGAAGCTGATTCTGTTATACTTAGAACCAACAAATGGTTAAGAAATGGGAAATTGCAATATGTAAATGATTCATCTTAATCTTCACTTCAACATCTCTTATCACCTCAAACAAATATTTCTATGACAGGTAACCCCAATTCTCCTAACTTATAGGAATGATTAGAAAAAAATGAAATAGATCAGTGTGGTATTCGCGGCTATATCAATTACAATGTTCAAGAAAATAAAATCCCAAACATCGAACAATTATTAGAAAGTGAAGCCACAAAAATTCTCGAAGAAGAAAGAAGTGCAAGTTCCCATTCCACACTTCAAACATCCACCTCCACTTTCGATAAAACATTAAAAACTTGCAATTTCCACAAAAATCCTAAACCCAATCAAAATACTCAATTCTTTTCCACAATAAATCATAATAAATTATCACTCAATTCTCCCAAATTCAATTTTTTTGGACAGTTAAAAGAAGCAGCCCAGGCCAACAATGAAGTTATACCAAATCAAATTGCAACAGAATCAAATACCAAATCTCACAAATACAACTAATAAAATTTCTGACCTCTGCAAAGGCACCTCCAAATAATCTGTGGTATGTCAAATTCCAAATCCTGAACTAATAATGAATCAACACAACCTTGAATTAGAATTAAAAGTATAACTTCAAAAGTATATTAATGAATTTTCCCAAAAATGTGAATTTTATAAAAATAAATCTTTGAAACAGGTACATGGTTTTGCTCAAGCAAATACAAAAAAAATTTGCGATTTCATAAATAAGAATGATCCAACTGAACAATTTGCAAAATTAAACAAAAACACAAAATAGAAATTAATCTCGAGAATCACAAAAGAGCCAGTTAAGGAAGCCATGACCAAAGTATTCAACAAAATGGCCCTTAAATCCAAAACTTCTGACAATTGGAAATAATTCCGTGACTGTGAAGTGGAAATGTACCTACAACATTTGCCCAAACCCACATACAAACGACAAAGTTATGACCATTCCCTCCTCCTAAACAATCATAGGGACTTCCACAAATGGAATAAATTCATAAAAAAAAATTAGCCACAGTAAATCTTGATCCATGGGTACAATCCAAAACTTGCCAAAACATACTGGAATCCCCAAATACATTGTTTGAAAGTTCGATGCAATAACACAAACAATTCTGCAAAACTCTATAAACCAATCGATATATATCTAGATTGATAGATATCAATCCACATTTGAAATTTATAATGTTATTAAACTGAGATTTAGCAGCACAACCCCAGATGACTTCATTCACCTTCATCAATAACTTCAAGCCCTTACTTATAACCCCCAATGTCCCGTGACAAACTTCATTGCAATCTACAAAAGCAAGAGAGAAAAAATTTGCGAAATCATTGTAGAGGACAAAGGAAAATTCAGTGATCTATATTACACGTTTCACGACTCATCCAAAAACTGCGAAATCATTTTGCTCCTGAATGCGTTAACTTGTCCACCACCATGGAGTTATATTTGAACACATCTGCAAAATATGCACAGATGCACAATGAGGAAGAAATACCATTAACTCAAATATCTCTATAGCCCGATGCATGGAAGATATTCTTGAAAACCAAAATCAAAGAACTAACCTCGAATCACCACCATCACAACCACCTAAATCCTCACTTCCCACCACAGACTCCACCCCATCTACTAAAAAAAATCTGCAAAATGATAACCAGTATCAAGAACAATGTCCTAACAGAACATGTAAAAATATGTGTCACATCACACTGTACACACAAATGCCTATAGCTTCTTGGAAAAAAATACTGCTACAGATGTTCCAAGTTTGGGCATATTGGCCAAGTCTGTCCATGGTACAGAGATGGCAGCAACAATCTCTGCAGTAGAGGTAAGTTTAATCTAATAATTACAAACCCATCTTCAATAAAAACTAATAAATGGATAGTTGACTCAGGACCAAATCTCTATGGTCACTAATAAATTCGATTGCCCAAATTATAAAAACTATTTAATACAAATCAGTCTATAACAGACAACTTGAAAACTAGTCACTGCTCTGGGCTCAGGATAAATTCAACTAAAAATACAAAATAATCTAGATCCGCGAATTAAAGAAGAAATTATCCTAAAGGAAGTCATTTTTACACCTGACCTTAAAAATAGTATTATTAGTGTTAAAAAATTATGTCAAGATTACAAACTAAAAATCTCTTTTACTAATGACTTTATGATTATTGACAGGGTATCAAACAGTCCATCCCCACAGAGAGACTAAATTCCTATACACAAAACTTTAGAAGTATCCATAAAATGTATATTATCAAAGCTACTATAATCAAAGAAAGTGATCAAGTAAGTAACAAAAATTCAATATCTAACGACCCCATTATCACACAAATAAAACCTTTGATAAAGACTGTGAAGGAGCTGAAAGACTAATCGAAATCATATACGGAGACCTCATAGGACCAATCCACCCTACTACTATATATTCCCAAAACAAATATATCCTAACAATAGTAGATGATATTACATGATTCTCAGAAGCATTTGTAATAAAAAACAAATCTGAAACTTTCCATCTACTTAAAAATTATTTAATAAGTGTATAAGCCAAATTCAATAAAACAAACTTATTCAGAATCTTTAGATGTGATGGAGGTACTGACTTTGTAAACAACAAAATCAATAAATTATTCTCTGAATTAGGAATTCAGAGAGAAATCTCAGAACTCCATTCCAGTCAGTACAATAGTCTAATTGAAAGATTCAACAGAATCATCGAAAAAAAAACTAGATCCTTGCTAATAGACAGTGGTTTCCTTGACAAACTTTTTGGGATTAGCCATTGAAGCTGCAAATTACTTATACAACATTACCCCCACTCCACTATCAATTTTATTACCCCATATGAACTATGGAACTCAAAAAAACCTGATCTCCAATACGTTGTATGATTCGGTAGTCTCGTATACGTCCTAAATAAACAGAAAAAAATTGAAGACAAATTTGGCCAAAATGCAAATAAAATGTTTATTTGCGGATAAAATCCGACAGGATACAATCTCTTTGACTCGGAAACTAAAAAAATAATACAATCCTTGGAAGTAGGTAGTTATTCATGAAAATAAAGTCTTTCGTGATTGTGACAAGTTCGCAACAAATGAATCAAATATCTTCTCTTTTGAAGAAGTAAATGAATTTGAAATCTCCACAAACCACCAAGGTACTATAAACAGCATCTATATACTTGACCCATTCAACAAAAATGATTCGCAACAATTATAATAAATGAATCCCTTCCAAAAACATACAAATAAGCAATAAACTACAAAGAATCTGAAAAATGGAAAGTAGCCATTGAAAAAGAATGAAAATATATGAAACGCCATAAAATCTAAAATATAGTCCAGCAAAATCTAACTTAAGGCCACAAACCATTACCATGGAAATGGATATTCACCAAACAGGCAGATGGCACATTTTAATCAAGAATTGTCATAGTAGGTGCCCTAGATAAAAACATACATCCTACAGACCACCTATGCTCCTGTAATCTCTGAAAATATTGTAAAATTTTTAATTGCCCTAGCCAACAAAAATAGATGGTCTATGAGACAACTAAATGTCATAACTGGGTTTCTTCATGGTGACATTGACTATGACCTCTTCAAACTACCCCCTCCAGGACTCATTCTGGATCACTCCTAACTGATGTGTAAGTTGGGGAAGTCAGTCCTTTTTAATTGGCTTGAAACAACAGATGTTTTTTCATTCACTTCTTAATATATATATGAAGTGAAAAGATCAAATAAATATAAGTTCGTGTAAATAGGTTATTATTTCTTTCTGTAGTTCGTTTTTACAATCCAAATACTCTATGTTAGCTGTATTCAAAATACCTATGCCAATAGAAGAGGTAGTAAGACAATTAACAATTTCCATCACCATATGGTATAGTTAAACAAGAACAAAAGCGGACACTCAACATCACTACACTCAGTATGATCCAAGCCTAACAATACCAACTAATCCCATGTGCCTTATAATACTATTATGTAAGATGATCGTCTACAGAATTATAGGATTTTCAATAATAACTCAGGAGGAGTTGTGTAGGGTCAATATGACGTGATCTCATGTTCACAGTGGTATATGGGATACTAAGTTTTCATGTCTTTCCCTTTTTAAATCCAAGGTACCTTGATTCTTAACATCTATAATCTTAGGCTGTTTTGTTTTCTCTATAGGTATCTTTGATATTCTAGATATTTTTAATTTTTACTTAAACTAATATAGTGATTACCTTTGGGATGTCACAACACATTAAGTTAGTGTTTTGCTTATTCCTCCCATTTCTTTACCTAATTTACTATTTGGGATTTGATCTCACTGTATGGTATGGGTGATAGTGTTTTGAACCCCTAGGTTTTTCTTTGAATTATTCCTTAGCTATCTTATAAGCTGTTTCATTTGATATTATGCCATACTGGAGATTGAAAAATCAAAATTAATTCTTATTATGCATATGGAGTGAATAAAGGCTTGTAGTAAAGGGGACATAAGGGATTTTGTCTCCTCTGGTTTCTGGCTCCCCCACCCACCTTTTTATTTTTTGCTTATCACTGGTATCAGCAACAGTAGTTGGCTCTTTCCAAAGTTTAAAATTCTCCCAGAAAAAACTTTCTGGTTAGAGAACTATAATTATCTGAAATTCTGTAGGTATAGTGATTGTACCTATAGTCAAAATGAAGGTGAATATTGTGATTTACATTCGAATAAACCAAATAAAGAATAGGCTATTGCTCAAATGTTGAATGAACAAGCAGGTTTATTAAAAGAAGCACATGTTATTCTACTCTAATCCAGACATAAAAATCCAAAGTGCTGGTTTTATACCTAATATCGCACAAAAAAAAATAAAAATTAAAAAAAAATATGTAACATTAATTTGAAGAATTGACTGTTTTTAGAAAATAATAAAAACCAATTGAAGTTATTTGCGAAGAAAATAAAATTTGGTGAGAAATCTGATAAAATTATAATAATTTCCTAGTGTATATCTTGGTTCCGCCCATGAGGCCCCGGTGCACAGGCGATGTGCCAGAGTTCTCTCACTAACTCCTGGTAGTGGACATACTGGTGTTAAGGCAACGCCAGTTGTGAGGAAACATGTACGAGGTACAGGTGTGTGACTCCAACTACTTTATTGTCCCATGGACGTTAAACACATTATTTATAAGACTCTACCCACTAAATGGTAGCAGAGCACTGTAGAGATCCTATCAAATTTTTGTAATTTGCCTCTTGAATTGTTTCTAGTAAACGGAATTAATAATTCTAATAGCCTAAAAAACACTCCCACTTAAAAATTTGTTTTCGCCTAACTCTAAAATTAAATGAGAAAATTTTCCTCGGAAATAAATATTTTCTTGTAATAATATCTAATCCTTATGGATTAACGGAAAAATAATATCTGTATTCATTTTTATCCTACATACAATCCTAGGGATTTGTCAATAAAGAATAATGTCTAAAATAAATAAATTTCTGACAGCTATTTTTCTTTTATTCATTATAATATGCAACGAAAAAATTACTATCCTAATTTTTCTCGCCACCCCCAGCATTCTGCTGACAAAATAATTCAGTTGAATTTTAATCCTATTATATAGCCTGACAAAAAGAATTTGGCATAATTCGACAAATACGGCTAATAAAAATTTACGAAATTAATAATTTCAGATTCCCCCTTTTACTTTTAACTCTTTCCCTATTTTATACTTCAAATATAATATAGGCCGTTTCTGTATACTCACATTGATGCGCGAAACAAGCAACATATTTTTTTCACTTCAAAAAATATACTATTTCTCATAAATCAAGACAAGTTACAAACTGTAAAAATACGCCCCTAATCACGTAAAAAATCGCTGCAGTGCATCAAACCACGGACAATTCTTACAAAAACTGTATTGTCCTGGCGTGAATCGTATAAAAAATCCGCGATATCTAGATATCACCCACACACATGTAAGAATTTACGTGACAAACACAAATAATACCTACACATACGCAACGTATATGGTATGCTGCAACAGCAGCGACAACAACAGGCAACCAAATTCTGCACAAGGACGAATGTGCGCACTAAAAATAGACGAAAACATTGTCCTTTGAAATATACTTCACACCTTGTTTCGATACTAGTGAATGCATTCCCCTTTTGTGCCTAATGAATTCTTGTTTTATGACTGTGTAATTAATTATTTTGTTGTTGTTTTTTGTTTGCAATCTTTTAATTTGTGCGGACCATTTATATTTTTCTTATTTGAGGTCACCATAATGTTAAGTGCGAATAATAAACAAACAGCATTAGATACTTGCAACTGTGTATTCATGAAAATAACTAAATTGATATAAAGGTAACAACAAAACTGAAACAAGTAGGCGTCTTATCTCAAAATAGACAAACTTGGACATGACATATACGATCAATATACAATAATGAGGTACATTAGAGTGAATCGCATTCAACATACTCCCCCACCTTAAGACATTGGTGTCTCAGAAAGTAAAGGAACTAGTTTAATAATAGGACGATGCAAAATCTTAGAACCTAATTGTATATCAGCTACTCTAGCAATATTGTCTTTACCATAAAAAAGCTTATTAATACGAGCAAGAGGCCAGCTGCAGGGTGACATAGAGTCATCTTTCACCAAAACTAACTCACCAACAACAGGCACTCTATTTTCCTGGACACTAAGAGTAGATTTTCAAAGAGCAACCAAATACTCATTATACCAAACTGACCAAAACCAATCCAACATACTTCGTACAAGTTTGTATCTGACCAGCTGACTACCATTTACTACTTCACCAGGTAATTCAGGCGCAACCATTAAAGAACGACCAATACATAAATAACTCGGAGTAATAAAACAATTAACAATAGAATCAGAAGAACAAAGAGGGTGAGAATTAAGAATGGCCTCAATTTGAGTGACGAGAGTGAACAATTCGACAAACGATAAAATCTGACTCCCCACCACCTTTTGGAAGTGGGACTTGAACGATTTAACAGCGGCTTCCCACAGCCTGCCAAAGTTTGGAGCTCTTTGAGGAATAAAATGCCAACAAAAACCTTGACTCACAGCATACTTCTCAATCTCATCTCAAGCACTCAAAACCAACTCAAAGGCTGCTCTTAACTCACAATCCGCACCTACAAAATTTGTTCCATGGTCATTATATACATTAGAACACATACCTCACCTCGCCACAAATCTAGAAAAAGCATCCAAAAAACACTTAGTAGAAAGGTCTTCAACAACTTCCAAGTGGCAAGCTCTCGTAACCATACAAACAAATACACACACATAAGATTTAATAATCACCTTTCCTCGATTGCCACTGGGCCCCACAGTACAAGTAGAAAATGGACCAGCATAATCAATCCCCACTTCAACAAACGCAGGTGAAGCATTCACCCTAACAGCTGGTAACTGACCGATAGGTATCTTAAATTCTAAATTAGGAATAAAACGGCGAAAAATTACACATTTATAAATAAAGGAACGAATTAAACGGTTTAGGATACATAAAACAAAATATTCAAAATTGATAAAATTCCTTAAAAATAAACAGTTGGCATGAAAAAATTTTACATGTAAATGTTCGATCAAAAGAGTTAGGTACCTGCATTTTGGCAAAATAATAGGGTACTTGATCCTTTTATCAATCTGTGTTTGGATGACCATCATAGGATTCCAAAGGGAGTATCGAAAGAGTTGATCCTTTCAGAGAAAAGTTTGACCAGGAAATTGGTAGTAAAGAAATCACGGATTATGAAAAAATTTACTACCACTCCTGTTTCTCAAAAACAAACTACGGAATCCGCATCTGATTCTGCTGCTGATGCTGCTGCAGCTGAAAATAAAACTGAGCTACAGCGTCAACGATTGAAATGAGCTCAAGAAATAGCTAACGAAATTCTTGAGACTTGTGCTCAGCCAGTATCACTCAGCAGTATAAACGAATGGACAAGAAACTCAAAACACTCGAATATACTGTTGAGTGGGAATTAAAAATGTCAATGGCCGAATTTGAGAAATTACACCTTCCTCGTGAAGAGAATACAAATGCCAGAGAAGAACATCCTATTCAACAGACTTCTTCTCAACCTCTGACATCTGCTACACAGAAGAATCTCGATTCCAGTAAAACTACAAATGCACGGCAACAACCAGTCGTCATTTACAGTAGGAAAACCATTTCTAATAAACGTAGTTTACATCAAATGGCTAATGGAAATTCTGCTGAAGTAGAGAGAAACCACAATTCCAAAAGGACTAGAGGTGATCAATCTCAAACTTTAGCAGAAATTCCATTACCTACTTCATTGAATAATTGTTCTTCACAACATAATGCAATGATACCTAGTGTATTGGAAACAACTATTTCGCAAACCTGCATTCCTTCAACAAATAGTGATTCTTTTAATCAGATCCCTAAATGTTGGGAACATGAACCACAGATTCAAGTAGAACAAGGCTTTTCAAATCTGAAACCCCCAAAATTTTATCTTGAAAAATGGAATGGAGAGATACTTAGGTATCCAGGGTTCATTAATGGTTTTTATCTCTATGTTCATCAGAGACCTGATGTAGTCATACCTCAGAAAATTAATATTTTACGAGGTGCGCTACCTAAATTTTTATGTGATAAAATCATTTTTCACCTGATAAATTAGGATACAATCAGCGCTTGAAATTTTTACATAATCGTTATGGCAATGAATCTAAAATTCGAGTTGCCTTATGGGAAGAAATTACTGCAATTCCAACAACTACGAATGACATTTCCTCCATTCAAGATGGATTAGATTCCGTTGTAGTTATGATAGAATGCTATCATATGGTTTGCAAAACCATTGATGAAGAACAACTCTTCAATATAATTGTTAAAAAATTCCCACCTATGTCCTATTTAACTCATTTAAAAAAAAAATGAATGAAATGTCCAACATTTATTCGAAGCACTTCGAAACTTTATTTCAATACAAGAACTTCGTGAACCAATTTGTACTTTGGTACCATAAAAAGTTAACAATAACCAAAATAGTAAGCCTAAAGGCAGACAAAATTTTGCGATCATTTCAAAAGAAACTGATAAACCTAAAAAAAGAAAGGATAAATCCAATCTTAAACGAGGTAAAAAACGTCAGAATCTAGATTCAACTGAAGATGTTAATTCTTTTCTTTCTACAGGTATGCTGAGACCAGTTTTAAAAACTTTGAAAGGGAAGGAAATTTCAACCAGCGTGTTGAGGACCAACCCTACTCCCATCCAAGGAAGATGTATCTTCTGTAATGGACAGCATCACTGCCACCTTTGCCTCAGAGTTAACACTCTGGAAGGGTGTAAAAAGTTTTATGGGGAGAACCAACTCTGTACTCGTTGTATTAGGAAACATCCTGGCACAGCGTTATGCAGAGTTGCCCCTTCGATCCACTGTAAAAGGTTTTCATGCCTTGCAACGGATCATCATACAAACTTGTGCCCAAAGGTGACCTATCCCATTACACTTCCACTTGTCAAAGTATGGAAAGATAGCCTTAACGCCTGTAAAGCACAGCTTCCAAAAAAATGTACCTATATGGATTCAATAAATCTTGTTCAAGAAACAAATGTTTCATCTCAGAATATTAACTCCTCTGTTTCTCCACAGACAGAAGATGATTCAAAGAGTCCAGAATTTTCAGTACCAATATCCAATCAATCTTTGGGAGCTGACGGATTACCAGTTTTAAGTGAGTCAAAAACTTTCTTTACTAATAATAATACTTCTGCGCATTATTTAACATTCTTATCATATGTTCATGCATCTCACCTACCAAAACCCGTAAAAATCAATGGATTTTTTGATAGTGGAAGCAAAGAAACATACATTTTCCATACTTATGCATTTAAGTATCTGAAATTGAATTTCTCGGAAAATATAGAATTAATGCGATTTAAAGGTCTTGCTAACCAAAAATCAGAAATTTTTAGATCCCATAAAGTATCTTTCAATCTTCAAAACCCTGATGGAACAACTGTTCTGATTATAGCAAAAACAGTTAGTCATATAACTGATACTTTAACTAAACCTGACTTTGTTGAATTTAAAAAGTTATATCCTCAATATTCCCATATTGCATTTACTAAAGCAGATCATGAACTTACGATCCATTTGCTTATTGGAAATGATTATATGTGGTCCTTCATGAGGAAAATTGTCCAAATTTCCCCCACTTTATCCCTAATTGAAACGGACTTCCGTCATATGTTAGGTGGCACAGTTGTTCCTTTCACTGAAAGTGATGTTTTTACTCCAATATTTCTGACCTCTCCTCAGAGTATAGAAAATTTCTGTAAACTCGATACTTTAGGTATCGAATCCAACAATCTTGTTGAGGCTGAAGCGGAAGCACTTAGATTATTTTATAAAAATGTACGTTTAGTCAATAATCGTTATCAGATTCGATGGTTGTACAGGTTTAACCCTCCACCATTACAAGATAACTACAGGCTTGCAATCAAAAGATTAGACCAGCAAGTTCCTAAACTGAAACAGAACCTCCAGTTCTTCCATTTATATGATCAGTATTTCCAATCACTGGTTAAGTTAGAAATGATCGAACCAATAGAACATGAACGCCCTGGTGAGTTGATACATTATCTTCCTCACAAAGGCATTTACGATCTTACAAAAAGCACATCACTTCGTGTTATCTTTGACGGTTCAGCAAAAACCAAATCTTCCAATCATTCTTCAAATGACTGCATGTATAAAGGTGCGATTCTTTTGGCAGATCTAGTATCCATACTCATTAGTTTTTGCAAAAATCCTTTTGCAGTAGTAGCCGACATTCGTAAAGCATTTCACCAGATCGGCCTTCACTCAGAAGATAGAGATGTAACTCGATTCTTTTGGATGAAAGATCCTAATAAACCTTTAGATTTAAAAAATCTGATAGTTTTTCGCTTTTGTCGAGTCCCATTTGGAATTGTAACAGCACCATTTTTATTAGCTGCAATCTTATTACATCATTTTCAACTGGTTGATAAGAAATTCCATGATAGTTTTCTACAACAATTCTATGTTGATAACTTGGCAACATCAATGCCAACTTATGAAGCCTTAAAAGAATTGTACGTCAAATCAAACAAGTTGTTTAGTGACATTTCAATGGAATTTGCCCTTTGGGGAACTAATTGTGTTCTGCTTAGAAAAGATTTTGATCCTTTAAGATCTTTGGACAAACCACTAGTCAAATTATTAGGTCTAATTTGGGATATGGATAATGATATGTATATTCCCACTCCTAAAGCCCTAACAGCTTGTTGGACTAAACGTCTGTTTTTAAAAGTGATGTCCTCCTTTTATGATCCATTAGGATGGTTTGCCCCGGCTTTTATACATCACGATCGTTTATAAAAATTCTCTGGTCGGAAGGCCTAAAATGGGATGAACCCATCCCAACTAAATTACAATCAGTAGCATCTGATATCTTATATGATTTGATGCAATGTACTAATTATTGCCTACCCAGAAAATTGTACATAGGGACTTACGACCCCCATACATGTCAATTACATGTATTTACTGATGCCTCTAAAACAGTGTTTTCAATGGCCATCTATATTTGCTTCTATAATAAAAATTTAAACACTTATTCAGTACGCTTTCTGTTATGAAAATCACGCTTACCCCCATGAAGCCCATTACAATTCTGAAATTAGAATTGTTATGTGCCTTAATTGGTGCTAGAGGTTTACGTACTACACGCAAACCGATGGACCTGTCAAATTCACCGACATTTTTATGGTCCGACAGTAAGTGCGTTTTAACGTGGCTACTGGAAAGAAAACTCTTACCTCAATTTGTTGCAAATCGAGTATCTGAAATCAAGAGTATTCCAGCCGTAGAATATCACTATGTTCCATCAGATGAAAATCCAGCCAATATTGGATCCAGAGGATCTGTAGTAAATGATCTAGTTACGTCCCTTTGGTGGACAGGACCTGATTGGTTAAGTCAGGATAGCATCTCATGGCCCAAAACCAATTTGCATGTGATTCAATCACTACCAGATTTGTCTGAAGATGAATACTCTACTCCTGTATTCTGTATACTTAGAGATTCATTAAACTTTTCCTCAACATTATCTGCTTCTATTCCTGAAATATCAGATGAAATTTATCGATAAACATCGTCCAGCAAAGTTGAGAAGAATTGAAAATTCTAAGATAAGATTTATCCCACAATTTTTTATAAATTAGCAAACCAATGAATTTGAAATTCAGTTACCAGTCTCACAACCAATTCCTCAACAGGAAATGGAAGTGATAACAAACCCATGCTCTCAACCTGTAGATTTGTCAACTAAATCAGAAAAAGGTTCGAAATGTCAAATAACTTCTTATTCAAGTTTCATCCAACTTCCTAGGAATACACCATTTGGAATTGAAATTGAGAAATTTAATTCTCTGGAAAAGTTAGTTAAAACATTTGTTCAATGTATCAAAGCAGTCCGACGTTTTAACCAATGAAGGATTAAGAGGAAACATTTGTTAACACCCTATACCATAGTTGAAAATAGTTTTCACTTTGCCTTACTTTGTTTCATCTACGCGGATCAAAAGAAATATTTTTCAAAATTATTCGAAATACTTTTAATAATAATCCGCCCAACTACACCTATCTATAAAAAATGGGTTTTAGTCTAAATGTGTCTCTCAACATGAGCTGTTTATTTGATCTCCGTATCATCTTTGACTACCACAGAAATATGGACTGCATTTCTGACCTTTTTTGCAGATAAAGGAACGCCTAAAGCGATCTTATCTGATAATGCCGCACAATTTCAATTACTCTCGATATATCTACCAAAGTATTGGTCCACCTTTTCTGAAGAAAATGAAATGAAAAACGATCTAGAATTGAAAGGTATTAAATGGCACTTTATTCCTGCTAAAGCACCATGGTATGGAGGCGTATACGAAGGCATCATAGGAATTATAAAGCAAGTCTTTTTCCGTGTACACGGGCATAATTCTATATATACCCATACTTTTCAAGCTAGCTCGAAGAACATTCAGACTATGGTCAATGAACGTCCCCTATGCCCATCTTCTGATGAATTAGGTCAACATACTTTGACACCCTCGCATTTTCTTCATGCAAATCTCGGATCATTAACAATTCCGATTGGTCAGACAGTAGAGGATAATACCTCTACAGTCAATCAACTCCAGAAACTATGGAAAAATGACCAAGAATATCTTTCCAAACTTTGGTTATCATGGAAAGAGAATATCTTTTATACTTAAGAGATAGACCACCAAGACCAATTCCAAATGCTTATTGTACGGTGCCATTTCAACCAGAAATAGGAGACATTGTCCATGTCCTGGACTATATGTCAAACCTGGAGTATATAAACTCGCCAAAGTCATAGGACTTGAAAAGTCACATAATGGAAAATTCCGACATGCGCAAATTCAGTTCTCAAGTAAAAAAGTGTCCACCCGACCATTAAAATTTTTAGCTCCCCTAGAACTAAGAATAAAGGATACCACAATGCGAAATTAGTTTCAACATTATCCGTAACATACAAGATTACCTGAGACATGACACATATAGGATAGGTTATTCAGTAATTTCATATAAATTAAGTTGATAACCTACACTGTCTTTAAGGGGAAGCCTAAATTAGATACTATGTTGATAAAAAGGCATACTTCTAATTTTTGGAACCTACTTTTGTTGTCAATGCACCTCACAAAGGACAGAGGGCAATAAGTGACAGAGCACGCAACTATACCATTCTATGAATGAGCTACCAACTTGCTAACTCCCCATTCTTCCTTTCCAGAATCCTTCATCTATGGTACCGACTCTTCATAACTTCATTATTTTTTTTGCTGTCCGGCAGTTGATGGAAGAGAAGATAGATATATTTTACAGAAAAAGTTGTTTTATTTGTTAATTTTCTTTCTCTTTTTTTTCTTACAATAATTTAGTATTATTTCCTATTTTGAACCAGCATTTTTTTTTTCCAATAAAATTGTTTGTTTGTACATTACATGTATAATTAAATTTTTAGTTTTCAGGACGAATCTTGGAAGGTGGCCTCCGAAGGCTATCTTCGCACACTACCCCCAGTATTGTGGTTCTGCCCACGAGGCCCCAGCGCACAGGCGATGCGCCAGAGTTCTCCCACTACTTCCGGTAGTGGACATACTGGTGTTGAGGCAACGCCAGTTGTGAGGAAACATGTACGAGGTACAGGTGTGTGACTCCAACTACTTTAATGTTCCATGGACGTTAAACACATTATTTATAAAACTCTACCCACTACAGTGTAGGCCTACAACTTTGTCTCTTGACAAGCTGGTGTGCTCTTGTCGAAATCACGATAATAACCCGCCTTTTTAAGTTTTTCCATTATATTGTTTATAAAACTACTGTATGATACATTTAAATGAATGATGATAACAAAATAAATCAATAAAAATAAAATGATATTTTACTATCATCATGAAGACATAAGCATACTTACCTGGTGATAAAGTGATATAACAAAAACTTAGCTACAAAACGAAGAAAGAATTTCTGACACACATTTTCACACATTCAATCAATATTCTAGGCTTATATGTATATATTTAATTAATTCTGTAACTGTTGAATGGTCCAAAAATTCATTATTTTGGTTTTGATTGTATTTCTATTCTTATAAAATTATGCCTCACTTTTCTGTGCAACCTAAAATTATTTTTCCAAACAATATAGATCAGTTCATATAATTAGTTAGCATCCATGTAATGTCAGCTTAGCATGGATTATGCAAATTTAATTCTTTGAAAAATTCAAGTAGGTAAAGGCCATTATGGATAAATTTCTTTACAAAAGAAAAAAAGCATACTTGTCAACATTGGAATATAATCAATTCAACTGCTTGGCAAAATTATCAGTTTTGAAACTGTAGGGCGCAGAGGATAATAGTAATGCGCATTAATCGATTAGTTCGAATAATTGTTTACTTCAATTAATTAGCTAATCGATTTATTTTCGCAAAATTAATCGATTAATAAAATAATCAAATTTCATTCAGGGTTCGGCAAGAATCAGAAAATTTTTACTCAAATTAAACACATATTTTACACAATCCTTGATTTCTATTTCAAAAATCTTACTCTCTTATGTGAAAACACAACTTTTTACTTTTGTTTGAATATTTGGCAAAAATGAGTCATAAAATCGTCACCTTGGCTTAATGACAGTTTGAAAGTTTCATTTTGGGTGGAAGAGTTGCCGTGGGGTTGATGATAAATGAACGAACATTCGTAGCTTTCGGTGTGAGGTAAATTAATTTATGACTCATAGAAAGTTTAAAAAAACAAAATCCTACATTTGAAAGGGAGAGTTCACCACTAAAGGTTTTGATTGGTTGGCAGAACTAAGAAGAGACAAGAGTATATGGATGGAGAAATTAGAAGTCAGAAAAGACTAAAATCAATTATCATTTTATTCATTCATCGAATTATCAAATTATTAGTTTCCATCTCATCTCGTTTTCTGGTCAAAGGAATAAGAATTACAAAATTATAATTAAATGACAAAATTCTGAAATTCGGATAAAGGTTAGGATAAGGTCATTCATTAAGGCGAGGAAAATTTTATTCTGATTATTCGGAATTCAAAATACCAAAAGAATTTTTTCTTTTAATCGATTAATTACTCTAAGTAAATCAATTAATCGCGCATGACTAGTGGATAATTTGTATGTACATCTACATTTAGACCTAGTTTGTGTGTGAGCTGTGCACAGTGTTAAAATTTTACTAGTAGTGGTGAACTGCTAGCCCGTGTGAACCAAAAGTCTGTTCACCCTACAAAATGTAGGGACAAGCCACACAACCTACAAGCAAGTTCAGTAGTATACTCTTCATCACTGGCAGGAAGTTGTCACACTACTTTCCACAAGTATGTTTGAGGGGGAAACAGACAATATCAAAAGCATGCTAGATGCGAACGTGGCAATTTCAGAGGTTCTCAAGGGTTTGATGCTAGAGGTATCTCCTGGTCACCATTGTCACAAGAGGGTTTATTCCTTATTGCAGGACGATGT
This sequence comes from Ericerus pela, assembly GCA_011428145.1. Classification (NCBI taxonomy): domain Eukaryota; kingdom Metazoa; phylum Arthropoda; class Insecta; order Hemiptera; family Coccidae; genus Ericerus; species Ericerus pela. The sequence continues at coordinate 338,862 of WOFM01000010.1, forward strand.
TGCCATTGTCTGTATGAAGTTTGATTGAGCCGCATCTCAACTAAACAGAAAGGAGCAGAGTCTTGTTGACTCGATGCTGTGGGAATGGAACCTTGTGGTTTCAACACTGCTGAAAGAAGAGTAGAATTTGGAGGGTTCAATGCTGGAGTAGGTAGAGTGCAACTAGGAATGTTCAGTGCTGAGAAGATGTCCTCAAACTGCATGCGAAGAGGTTGGACCATTAGTAAAATAGGTAATTTGGGTGGAGGTCAAACCACCATCCTTGCCAGATTTAGTAGATTCACTGTAAGAGTGGCCACTAAATGTGCATTGCACGATTCTATTATTGCAGCCACAGACCATTTGAAATATGCCATCTGCTCTTCAGTAAATCCGAGTCAAGTGGGGTTTGCTGACACCAGATTCACAGGTGCAGAAGGTGCACTTGTTTTGCACAGTGGGGTGATATGATCAATCATACTGGTTTCCCACTGTCTCAGGTAATTGGCATAAGTTAGGTTGAAAACAGAGAGCATGCATCAAGCTGCCACTACCAGTATTTCCAAGGCGGTGCCTTTTATACTTTGTGGGAAAGGTTTAGCAGTAGCCTGGCCTTGATTACCCACTGCTTCAACACAACAGTGGAATGGTGTGTGGGCAATCCGCTTTATTGAGACTTGTGGATGATAAAGCAAGCATTTGTTGACAGGATCGTCAAAGACTATCAGCTCAAGTATTGGAATCAAGTGGGCTGGTGTTACCATCACCTGCTTTGACTCAATAGTTTGAGTTGATGTACATGCTGGACAAGAAGGAGAAGGAGTGCTACCCACAACTTTCACATATGTCTGCGATGTTGTTGGCATTGTGGATGTAGTGGTTGTGATGCAAGTGAATTCTCGGATAGGCTGCAGACAAGTTGTTGCAGCTGTCCTTGTTTTTTCGATATGCTTTTCAAATAGGTCCGAGGACTATCTGGGACCATGGAGGGAATGCCACCATGACCACAGCTGGAAGACTGCCACGATTTAGCAGGCGCAGACCCACTATCCAAAATTTGGTTTCCTTTGACTCAAACCAAAGCAGTTACTGTTTTTGGAGTGCTAAGGCCCGATGAAAGTGTCATTGTGGTTAGTGAAACTACAGTAGTAAGCAACGAAGCTGTTATCTTAGTTGCAGAAACCTGTGATGAGCTATTGCTTGGAGAGAGCTCTTTATAAAGAATGTCTGTGACAAAAACATCCAGATGCTGGAGGAGAGAGCTATCTTTAAGATAAAACGAGTTATGAAAATCGATCGAAGAAGCTGGAGTGGGAGAAGGAGGTAAGGGAGTAGAAAGAGGAGAAATGTTGGATGTGGTGGAGTGAGAGGAGAGATTGCCTTGGTGTGGAAATGATTGATTTGGGTGAAGAAAAATTTCTTTTTCAGCCTCTGATGGATCGTCGATAGATGATTGTTTGTTTTCAAAAAGACGTTTTTCAATACTCTTACAATTGCATTTCAATAGGCGATGAATTCCAAAATGTAAACATTAGCTGCGTACAAATACTACAACTTGTTCAACAGTCTAAGCTATCCTGAACAGTATTTGCCTCCACGACTCTTTATATGTGGCAAGTGCATTAAGGCATCTGTCAATTACAAAGTGAAAATTGTACTCACCTTTTCTCACATAGATCATATTGCCTCTGTTTTCATAAACATAAACAAAAGGTGTGGCATAATAAAGAAGCAATGCAGTAATTTTTTTAACTGGCTGATCGCAGGTGGACCAAGTTGTTCTTCATTTGGAAGGAGGGGAAGAAAATTTGTCTTTGTTAAACAAAATTATCTTCTCTCTACTGTGCTTCTCAGAATTTGTTTTATATGAATTTGAGTTGGCACGAGTAAACAAATTGGTTAATGAATTATAGTCAATTGAGAGCGTGATGAGTAGTAGTTTGTTGTCACGTTCCATTGACAATGGCACAATATGAAGTGGATTGTCTGAAAATTCTCAGAAGTGTTGGTGTTTGTATTTTCATATAAATTTGTCTTTGGAGTTTAATCTATCAGTTGCTTGCAGCAAGTGCAGTAGTACATTCATATTTGTAACCACTGGTAGGAAGTCACCACAAAAATTATTCTTCATTATCCAGTGATTTGCATCAGGCACATAAGCTCATTATGTATACTAAAAAATCAACATTTATAATTATGTCTGATTATCTTAATTGTTAATTACTTTTGAAAATTTGTGAACTAAAAATTTCACTAAGTGACTGAGACAATGAGAAAATGACTCCATTAAGTAGAGGAGTTTGAATGACGACGAAACACCATTAACGTAGAACCAATTTGATGGATAATTAAAACACTTTAAATAAAATATCTCGAGAATATATATTGCACATAATGTTATAACCAAGAAGGTTTTCAGTTGACTGAGAACAAGTACATAATCAGTAAAGTTGTGAGTGTATATCGATAACACTAATCACATCATATCAATATCTATATAAAATTATTTCATGATTTGGGTAATATTGCCAACACGCTCCCTCAAATCATGGAAAGTTGATATACATATGAAAAAATTAAAAAATTAAAAAACATATACATTGTTCAAAAAGGTCAGGTTAAAAGGCAAAAGCAAATTCACAATATAAATATCAGTTAAAAAATACCAGACAAAATAAACTTTATGACTATAAATAAGTTACTCTAGGTTTAGGTACTGAACAAAAATTTTGTGAATCACAGTAGGAAGACCCTTAGTCAAAACATCACTAACTTGATGATTGGTGTCAACACACCTAAAATGGAATAATTTGTTCGCAAAAAGATCACACACAAAGCAATACTTCATATCTATGTGTTTGTTTCGTTTGGTATTCCACTTGGAGGTTTTGACCATTGACAAACAGCTTTGGTTATCTTCGAATATAACACATTTATTAGTAAAGTCTATACGAAAATCAGATAAAAGACGCTGTAACACAACCCCTCAAGTGAAGATTCACAAATATCAATCAATTCATTTTCTGTACTTGATAAAGCTACAGTGGATTGTTTTTTACTGCTCCACGAAATTAAATTATCATATACAAAAGAGCAATATCCAGAAATGGATCGTCTGATTGTTATACAATTTGCCCAATTGGCATCTGAGTAAATTTTTAAAACATCATCACAATTTACTTTATGGTTATACGTTAACGTTAAATCCATCGTTGTCACTAAATACTTTAAAACCCTAAAAAGATATGCAAAGTGTTCATTGGTTGACACTCCCTGAAACTGAGAGAAATATGAAATTGAAAAACAAATATCGGGACAAGACCCTAACATGATATACATTAATCAGCCCATTAACTGTTGATAATTTTTATTTTCTTTATTATTTGGTGCATTTAAAGTTCTCTCCAATTGAAGACGAAGTTGAATCGGTGAGTACACTGGTTTGCAATTTATTGAATTAAAACATCTAACAACTGATTCAATTAATTTTGTTTCGTCCAGTTTTAAAATTTGTTTTTCTTTATTATAAGTTACATTTATCCCTAAATAGTTGCTGACATCAGACATATCCTTGTATTTAAAATTATTACAGATCACCTGTTTAAAATGTTTTACTAGTCTTAAATTATCGGAAGCAATTAGAATGTCATCTACATATGTAATTATATTTACAAGCTCATTATTTTGTGAATAAACATATAGACATTCATCGGCTTTGGAAACCTTAAAAGTTTGAGAAATTAAAAAAATTACTGAACATAGTGTTCCAGACTTTAGGCGCCTGCTTTAGACCATATAAAGAACAATTTAATTTTGATACATTATCATTACGTTTTATATTCAAATGAGTCCTGTCTGGAATTTCTAAAAATATAGATTCATCAATTATAACGTTAAGAAAAGCATTACTTATATCAAGTTGATAAATGTGGAAGTTGAGTCTGTTACATATTGAAAGAAAGGCACGAACAGTAGACAATTTTGCTACAGGAGAAAAATCTTTATCAAAGTTGAAACCTCTCTCTTGTTGAAAGCCACGAGCAACAATGCGAGCTTTATATAAAATATTACCATTACTCTCAACATTTTTTGTAAAAATCCACTGGCATGTTATTGTAGGTGTTCGCAACGGATGTTTTACCATGTTCCATGTCTGGTTTGATGACAGGGCAGCAATCTCAAGTTCGATTGCCTTCTCCCATTTATCAGCTTCGGGCAATTGCATAGCTTGTTTATATGTTTGTGGATTCTCACATACAGAATTAGCCACAAGAAAACATGAGTTAAGACTCGAAAAATATGAATTTACAAAACCATCAACTTCAATATCGCCAACATTTTTGGCAGTTACCTCATTAAAAATCACATCATCTTTAGTATATTTACTTTTACTTATATCAGACTCATTGAACTCCACATCCCTTGAGAGATGAATCTTTTTTGTTTCCAGGTCTAACAATTTGTAGCCTACGTTAGCACAACCAATGAACACAAACTTTTTGCTTTTAGGTTCAAATTCATCAGAAAAATGTTTATAATCTAGCATGTACACATCACATCCGAAAACTCGGAGTTTACTGTAATCAAAACGTTTATTATACCACCTTTCAAAAGGAATAAAGTTACCAGTTTTGGGGCATCTGTTAATAATAAATAATGCGTACATTAAAGCCTCTGTCCAGTAGACTTTGTCAATATTACTTTCATAAATGAGAGTACGAGCTCTTTCAACCAGCGTTCTATTAATACGTTCAGCTTTGCTGTTAGATTGAGGACAGTCCCTTACAATGGGTTCTAAATTGATGCCTTTTTTAAAACAAAATTCCTTAGATGAAGCATTTAAAAATTTAGTGCCAGGGTCACAGAGAAGTCGCAGCACATTTCAATTAAAGCAATTTGCAACGAGTTCATGAAACTTTTTGAACTTAGATAGAACTTCTGATTTATTTTCTAATAAATACATAAAACAAAAATTTGAAAAATCATCGAGGAAAGTGACAAAGTAGCATTTGTTATTATGACTTACAGGATTTATAAAACCGCAAACATCAGAATGTACTAACTCAAGTGAAATAGTGGTCTTCTTTTTTTATCTATAAAATGGTTTCCTTTGTTGTTTGCCCATAATACAAGGCTCGCAAAAAACTTTATTATTCGATTTATTATTATTGTGGGGTATAAGACCCTCTTTTTCTAAAAAATTCATATTATAAGTACTTAAATGGGCCAGCCATCGGTGCCACAAATCTTTCGGATCTTTCGATTTATTTGTTGTTAAATTTCAAAAAGCATCTACATTTTTTGATCAAAAAAAGGTTATTTGATATAAATCCGAAAGTTCATTTTTACCAGTTAAAACAATTTTTGAATTACAATGTCTATTTCTATTATCCACTATATGTTAACATATTCATCATAAAAGAAAGAATGAAAACCATTTTTTGCTAAACAACTAACTCAAAGGAGATTAGTGGGTAATTCTTTTGCAAATCGGACATTTCTGAGTGTAAATTTAACATCATCTTTTGAAAATAATATTACATTACCAACAGCTGTTATAGTTAATGCTACATCTGCTTTTGCCACTATAATTTTTAGAGGTCTATCAAGTTCTATATATTTATGAAATAAAGTTATATCATTTATTATATGGGCTGTACACCCAGAATCAATAACAAAGCTGATCTGAGAATATTCAGATCCAAAATCAGAATTTGAAAAACATGATTTAGAGGTCATAATACTGTATCCGCCTGAATCAATAATACCACTATCAAAATTATTATTGCTACTATTGGCATAACTACAAGAATCAGTAGGATTATTATTATTAAAATTGCCTTGATTATTATTATTATTTCCAAAACGATTTCCTCTATTTCTACAATTCCTGGACATATTGATGGTTCTGCGGAACAAGGGCCAATCTGACTTTTTTCACAGAGGGCCAAACTTCTTCGTGTGTCTGAGCAGACATGAACAAAAAGGCCAATCTGTTAGGCCAAACTACATTTACTCCAAGAGTAAAGGTCCAAAGTGCATTTTTTCCATTTTTTTAGGCTAATTCATCAGTGTTATTTATCTCCAAAGAAACTTGTATCATGTTAGAATTGTTACAAAGCCCACAGTGATTGTTCATAATGATTGCTTCTCTTTTTTATCTTCACATTTCTTCTTCCTGAATAAAAAAAAAACATGTTTACTGTTCATCTTGTGTGGAAGCATGAGTGTTTTAATTTGAAGTTTTTCTATTGCTATTATGTCGAAGTATATCTACTATTTGTCGAAAGTTTCCTCTTATTTTGTTTCTTTAATAAAAATAAATAAAATGGAATGAAGAAGAATACGATCTTCATTATCAAACCACCACAACTCAAGAAGCAACTTATTAGTAAAACGGGCTTTATTTCATTACCCTATTAGAAGTGAGTAAAGCTATTTCAGCTACGTATTTTTTCCAAATGATTTTTTATAACTAAAGTCAAACACTATTCATAGACAGACACTTTCTTTATATTCTAGTTCACGAACATACTCTAATCGATAACAGTTTCAGCGATGACATTGCTTTATTATCATCTTCACCAGAAGAAAAGATAATTGACAATGTATTGGGTACTACAAAAGAGAATCAGCACAATCCCTTTCCTGTTTGTGATATCAATACTGTGGTTTTGGAAAGTTTGCAACCTGTAGAAATACTGGAGTTTGATGTTCCAAATTTGAACATAAATGAAACTAATGGTCAGCTGTTAGCAATAAACTATCTTTATAGGTACATATAACTTTTACCTAGTTTTTGGATATATGTTTCAAATGTGGAAAATACGGGTAACTGCTTTTAGTTATTCTCTATTTAGGTAATGCAATTTAGCAAGTTTTAATACCTCATTTCTATCACAAGCAGTAACAAATTAAATTATTTCATTGAAGTTTAACTAAGTAGGTAGGTATACCTATTTAACCAAAATTGTTTTCTTCACTAGAAAATGAAGATTGCAGATGGATGGTTATTAACAGATTCTCATTTCATAATTCTATTTGAATACTTGCACGTGAATAAATTGATTCCAATACTTTTTTTACTACCTAGGGATCTCAGTTTTTTGTTGAAGAAAGCAAGACTTTACCAAATTTTAATCTTGCTCGACTTTTATGACTTCAATTTTTTAGCCTACTGCTCGTGATAGAATTAACTTCTTTTGTGACTCTTGACAGCAATAAAAATTATGTTAGGTAAAGTTTTGGAATAATTTTAGAACTTTAATATTATGGTAGCGTGTTGTTATCATAGCTTAATTATTTTGGTTTCAGAAAGTAGGACTAGAAAATTTACAACCTCTACAAAATTATTATGAAAATCAGATCGAAGTTGTGACCTTAAATGAGAATGCAAATGCTGGTGAGCCATTGGAATTATTCAGATTGGATGAAAGTCAGATTGAGGTCACGATCCAAAAGGAGGGTGATAATGGTGAATTGTTAGAGCAGCTACCATCAAATGAAACTTGCGTTGAAGTTGCAATCCAAAATGAAACTCAAAATGAGAATGGTTTGTTTTAGCACCAGATTACATGAGTACACTCTGACATAATAATAAGTTGGTCACGATGTATTATTAATGTTTCATAATTATATCTTTTAGAAGCTAACAGTTTTCACGTAGCTGATGAAGGTGTTGTTGGATCTGATGGTCGGAGGCAGAAAAATTTGATACCAAAAAAAGACAGAAGAAGAAAATTGAAAAACTTTGATCATGAATATACCACTCGCACAGGAAAGGTTATTTCAGCCAGAAAAATGAAACCAGGATGCGTGGTGGATAAGTGTCGTCGAAGATGCAGTGCTAACATTAGTCCAAAAGTACGGAGGAAGCTATTTGAAGAATACCGGGGACTTTCTGATTTACAACGCAAAGCATTTTTACTGAAACACATTATAAAATCTGAGAAACATCGTAGTACTGTTACTGGTCTCAGCAGGCGACAATTTTCCCGAGAATATATTTTGCCAGTGGTTGACCAGGAAGAGATTATACAGGTGTGTTGGAATTTTTTTATGGCAGCTTTCGATCTCACGTCTAAATTTTTAAGATACACCGAAGAACACTCAGCTGTGTTGCGTTCTGCAAAGAAAGATGAAAAAGGCAAAACAGCTCCAAAAAATAAAACCTCACCAAGGAGTATTATGAATGTACGACAGTTTATCGAATTGTTACCCGCAGTTCATTCACATTACTGTCGCAATAGTACCACAAAAAATATTTGCCAGAATTTTATGAAAACTTGAGTAATATTTACAGTGTTTACAAAAATTATTGCGAAAATCATAATTATTCACCAGTCTCAGCTTTTGTATTTCGGAAAATTTTCTTGAGTGAATACAACATAAGTATTCACGTACCAAAAAAAGATAAGTGCAATTTGTGTGTTAAATTTGCAAGTCTACCTAATCCAAGTGAAGACGATAAAATTGAAAACCAAGCCCACATTGCTGAAAAAAATGCGATTAATAGCGCATACACTAATGAACAAAACCTTGGGAAAGAGGATGAAGCCTTCCTCACAACTTCTTTTGACTTGGAAAAGGTTTTAACAACACCATATGGCAAATCTATTCTTTTCTATTATTCCCGGAAATACGCAGTATACAATTTGACTTTTTATGAGAGTAATACACGTCGTGTTATTTGTTATGTGTGGGGCGAAAGCGACGGAAAACGGGGTTCGATTGAAATTTATTCCATAATGAAAAAATTTTTAATTGACACAGATGCCAGAAACAAAATAAAAGAATTGGCTTTGTACTGTGACAATTGCACTGGCCAACAGAAAATTCTACCTATGCTTTTTGTTTTGATGCAATTTATGGAAAGATCAGTCAATGTTAGAAAAGTAAGTCTAAATTTCCTGATGGTTGGTCATTCCGTAATGATTGCAGATTCAGTGCATGCTGTTATTGATCGGGCTGTGAAAAATAAAACTATCTATGCACCATCTGAGTGATCTACCATCATAGGAAATGCACGAGTCAATCCTTTTCCATATGAAGTATGTAAATTACAGCATCAAGATTTCAAAAATTGGAAAGTAGTGGCTAATGCAGTGCAATTCACATTACTTACTGGTGTAAAATTTAAAGTAACAGAAGGACGAAGAGCCATTTTTGATAAAAATTTGATTAAAAAACATCAGTTCAAAGTTGTACAGAAAGCAACTGAACCAGATTCAGCTCAGATTGTTCAAATAAAGCCCAAATGAAAAAAAGTGATTAAAGAACCATCAACTGTATACCAGTCTCAGCTACCAATCTCTATGCAAAAATACAGAGATCTTGTTGATTTATGCTGTGTAAAAAAAGCAATACCAGAGCACTTTCACAATGAATGTATGAGTCTACTGCATTCACCAGCAACACAAGATGCCTTATCAGCCCCACCTGATGAATAAAAGGATGGCGAAATTTAATTTTTATAATACCATTTTTTTCAAAACAAATACACCGTTTTTGAACTTTTTTCAGCTGATATATGAATGATAAACTTTTTTTTTCCATTATTTTTTCATTATACTTAGGTAATTTTGTTCAAAAAAATTCGACATCTTTTCAATTGATAATGTTATTTTGTTTCCTTATTATTTTGTAGCATCACCAAATTTTTCCCTATCATTTTAATAAGATAGAAAAAATAAAAATTGTAAGTTTGGCCCCTTTTATTTCATAGAGTGGCTGCGTGACAAAATAAAAATGGGCCAATCTGTTGAGCACAATTAGATTGGCCCTTTTTTATTTAATAGATCGTTTTGAAACAACCAAGTACAAAAGGCCAATCTACCACTTTTTTCATTTTTTGTTATTTACACTAGGTTAATGCAAGTTATCAAGAATATTTCTTTACCATATGTTTCTCAAATGTATGATATGTATTATGTAGTGTGACGCCCCAAAGGTAGTCATCATATCATGTTAAGTGAAAATAAAAAAGATCCACAATATTTGAAATGCCTATGGGAAAAACAAGACAGCCTAAGATCATAGATCTTTAGAATCAAGGTACCTTGGATCAAGGAAGGGAAGGACATGAAAACTTAGTACCCCATATACCACTGTGAACATGAGGTCACATCATATTGACCCTACACAATTCCTCTTAAGTTATGTTAAAAAGCCGCATAATTTGGTAGACGATCTTTTGACATACAGTAATAATAAACACATGGTATGGATTGATGTTACATGGCATAAGTCTTACTATTCTTAAAGATGTTGATTGTCCGGTTCGAGTTTGAAGTAATCATACCATGAGGTGGTGAAGAATACCAATTGTCACATCATTTCTTCACTTGGTGTCTTCCAAGTAGCGATCACATTATTTCGACAGTAGAGCGAATAATTTGGAGAAACACAACCCGATTTATATGAACTTTTTATTTTAATTTCTTTTTACTTTTTATAAAAAAATATTACGTGAAAGAAAATACGTCTATGTTAACTTTGCCAGTTCAAAACGGACTGACTTTCCCTTTCACATCTGAACTAGAAGTTTTACGATCGTTGCTTATTTTCTGAACTATCGGGGAAGTCCACTAATGGCCACATATTTGTTGAGCTCCGTATCTACATTCAACAGCATTGATTGATGGTTGAATGTAGGAAAACGTATATATAGTTATATGGGAAGAGACTAATATACACGGAGCTCAAAACTTTTTCGTATTTTTATTTTATTTATTGATTTTTTATTTCTACGTGAGAGAGTTCCTCACAGTAGGTACCAGTTTATAATGAATCAGGGGCTTATTAGTATTAGTCACAGCACTTTCAAGTTTAGAAACACTTTTATAAAATGCAGATTGGCCGTTGTTCCGCAGAACTATCGATATGTCTAGATTTGACACAAGAATTGCATTGAACAGAACCAGAATAATTCGATCGATCATGATTTTGATTGTTCTGATGAAAATTTTAACTTTGAGAATTTGAATTATTCACTTAATTTGATCGATCATACGAACTATATGACGCTGAATTACAGCTATCATCGCAAAAATTACAAAAATCCGAACAAAAATTGTCAGAATTAGAATTAAAATTATTAAAATTCCCTGAATTACGATCGCCACTAAAGAATACACAGTTCCGATCGCTGAATTTGCTACGATTACCGCCAAAATTTGTGGAATTACTATTAGAATCACTATTATTATTAAACAGATTACGGCTTTGATTATTGCCATTGAAATTATTAGACAAATTTTAACAAAAATTGCCGTGATTCAGCATTCAATAAGGCTGAAAATTACTACGATTTGCGATAAAATTTTGAAAATTATTACAAAAAATACCTGAATTATTTCGATTACTTTTAGAAAAATACGCTTTTTCATCGTCTAGATTGATAATAGAAGATGGTTTCTGACTTCCCGAATTTGATGATATTGATTTCAGCTCTCAATCGAAGTCTTGTAATTTGCTGATAGCTGAATCCCAAGTTATCGTCTAATTATCTTCAAGGATAACCTTGACTGTGCAGTATTCTATCGGCAAACCTCGCAGAAGATGTAAAATCAACTGCCTACTTGTGGTATTATTGCCAAGTTCGGCCATTCTGCGACTTCTTGTACAGTACAGCATGATTTATATGAGTTGAGATCACCATTTCCTTTGCAACGCATCAAAAAACGTTTGTTTCTGAGATCAATCAGCTTCAAATCTGATTCTCATTTGTGTGCAGAAACCAGTGTATGAAACATGTGATAAGAAGTGTTGTTTCCATGGAGAAATTCTAAAAATGAATCTTCAACATATGCAGCTATTAAAAATATTGCATGTTTATTACTTTTTATCCATTGTTTGTCACGATTTTTCTTGACAGTCAGCGTATCAGTTACATCCAACAGGTTCTCCTTCTGAAGCAGTAATTTGATTCGATATTTCCAGCTTTGGAGATTTCTGCCATTAAATGGAGGAATGTTGGTTCTCTTCTTGAAATCCATGATCACTGGTTCGAGGTATCAGGCTTTTAATTGCCAAAAAAAAAGAAGAAAAATTACAAATGAATAGAAAGCACATTAATACACTACCAAAGCTTGGAAAAATTCAGGATCTGACATGACAGCCTTCAGCTTTGCCCACGAGACATTTTTGCATTGGCCCATAACCTTTGTAAACTTAAAACTTCACTAAGTGACCGAAACAATGAGAAAATGACTCCATTAAATAGAGGAGTTTGAATGATGACAAAACACCATTAACATAGAACCAATTTGATGGAGAATTAAAACACTTTAAATAAAATATCACGAGAATATAAATTGCACATAATGTTATAACCAAGAAGGTTTTCAGTCGACTGAGAACAAGTATATAATCAGAAAAGTTGTGAGTGTATATTGATAACACTAATCACAACTTATTGATATTTATATAAAATTATTTCATGATATTGGTAATATTGCCAACAAAAGGAATTTTTTTTTTCTAATAATTTATTGTTATTGGATTTTCAAAATAATAGTACAATCGTTTCAATTTCTAATTTCATTTTTCAATTCTTTACTGTTAAAGTTTATTTACTGAAGAATCTTCAAGGCTTTCACTTCGTCCAACCTATGTTTGTATGGCTGTGAACTGTATATTCCCTATTTAGCTTCACAACCATTTTTTACCACCCCAATTAAAAATTTGTTGATGACAAATGTGGAATACCTTGTTGTGAGAGATATTCACACTAGAAGGTCTTCAACAGTATTTTGCGTGTTCTGCCCCTTCATACGATTAAGTATGGGAGAGCCGAATCCTCGGTGAACACTGGCGATTTCTGAGCCAGTTCTGAGAGTTTATATACAGGATTTGGTACACGCCCACAGACACACATGCATACGTATATGTACGTAATTATGTCATGCGTTACGTCGTTTCTTGTCTCCGTTGAGGTGATAAGAAACAATGCAGTGCGTTTGGTACCGGGTCCTGACATTACCGAGATCGTTATCAGGTAATTGATCTTGGCCCGTACAATGTATCTTACCTGTACGTACATACAGGTACGAACATACAAACGCACCTGTGTAAATTTGTTTAACGTCATAAAGACGATTATTGCCAGCCTTTGGGCGGCGACTGTCGTCGAGGGGTGCGAGCCCATATTACCTCATACGAATAATGTCCCCACAGCTACTCCCCCCAGTTTTTGCTCCGCAAAAATGATAAGTTGCGTGCCTGGGGGGACTTATCGAGTCTACTGCTGTCTTTGATCCCTCTCCCATTTGGCTAAGGCCGATCCTACCGCGGCACCAACACACTCGTAAGATTGCTTACGAGCGTTAAAACGGGCCTGGTAGGATTCTCGGCTTTGTTGCCCCCTACATCAGGGCGGTCAGTTTTGTGCCGGACAAGTGTATGGATGGGAACGGTTGGAGAGATGAGGATCAAAGGGGGTTAGTGGTCTTGGCCTTCTGTACATCGGGGAGTTTGAATTCCCCGATGGCTTGTAGGTCAGACTTAAGGCGGGGGGAGGGCATGGTCTTTGCACCTCTTCTGCCAGATGTTGCCTTCTCACCTCCAATTTTGCTAGGGCTGAAGACTCCGGGGGTGGGCACTCCACTCTTGGTGTCATCTCAGGCGATTTCGGGGGTGAGTTTAGGGCAGGAAGGGTGTGGACATAATTTGAACTATGTCCGCAGCCGATGTCGTGTCCATTAAAAGTTCGTTTTCGACCATTTCAATCTCCTTTTCGTGTTCCATCTGCTCCTTAGTCTTTACAGGCTGAGGTACCGGTGGAACTATGAATCGGAAATCTGGGGTTGAAAACGGTGTTTTGGTTGGGTACGACAATGTAAGGAAGAGGAGAACAAGAAAAAATAGCGAAAAATGAAAGAAAAATTGGTAGAATATTTTCGGCTCGTCACAGTCAACAGCAGAAAGGCGAGTGAAAAACTTTGCAAGATTATTTTCAATCGCAGCTTTATTCCAAGTCGTTATCTCATTTCAGACATGTTCGAAGGGGATAGTGCATTAAATATTCTTTAGCTGAAAAGTTTTCCGGTTCAAATTGGTTGAGTACAAGCAGAGTTAAGCATGATTGAATTTTCGTACTTTGAATTTTGTATTTCACAAAGGAATGCACTCTTCGTTTGTGATGTCACGATCTATTGACTATTTTGTTATCTGTATGTTTGTCAATAGAAACACGTTGCGATGTTTTCTTCCGTATCGCACGTGGATTTGTTTATTCGTATCGTGTTTTATTTGTACGCACATTTTCTCTGCTTATCTGAGGAATTTCTTTTGTTACGAATATTCCCAGATTCTCGTACGTATTTTTATGCGGTTTTGCATTTTCCGCTGCGGATATTAACTTTCGTGAATATTTTTAGTTTCTCCTTGTTAATCTCTCGGATTTTCGAATTGGAATCTGGTTTTTCCGCTTTTTTCTACTCAGGGGCCTGACTCTTTTTCGTGGGCATAAGGGGGCCGACGGATTGTATTGTATTTTGATGATCTCGTCACTGAACTTCACCGTTTTCTTTATTTTTATTTTTTCTTCTGGTGATTTTTGTGATTTATCACCTTTTTCGACTAGTTTGTCCTCAACTTTTTGTGCTTGTGTGTTGTTGGACTGTGTAGTCTGTTTTTCTTCTTCTAATTTCCTGTCTGTTGTTTTCCTTACTGCTCTTTGGAGCATGTTTCTGTCGTCATTTATAAGGTACGCAGGTTTCAATCAGTCAATTGATATTGGTTTATCTTCACCTGCGATAATTCTTGTCATCCCGTGATACAACCTTATAAGGACTGGCGTATGGTTTCTCCAACAAAGATCTTATTTTCTCGTCTCTTACAAACACATGAGATGTTGTGGCCATGTGTTTGAAGACATAAATCTTTGGCTATCCATGACAAGCTGCCTGTTTCAAAAAACTATTAGCATCAGTCCGTATGTTTTGGACGAGCATTTTGGGGCTAATTTCTTTCAAGTGGGTGAAAAAGTCACCTGGTAGGCGTAACTCTTCGCCAAGCGCTAATTGTGCCGCAGAGTGACCCGTGTCCGTTTGAAGAGCAGATCGAAGGCCCAAGAGGATGGTTGGTAGTATGTCAACCCATCTCTTGGTATCACAAGCCATGATGGAGGATTTCAAAGCTCTGTGCCATCGCTCAACTTTACTGTTTGCTTGAGGATGGTAAGCTGTGGTGTGATTGTGTTGTGCACCAAGCTTTTTAGACAGCTCTTGAAAGAGCGAGCTTTCAAATTGGCGGCCCTGGTCCGTGATGATGACTTCAGGTACGCCATAGAGGGCAATCCAGGTGTCGTATAACCTGGAAGCTACCGTGGGAGCTGTCATCTCATAGAGAGGAACTGCCTCTGGCCTTCAGGTTGCTCTATCGATCATCGTTAACAGGTATCTGTGTCCTTGGGATGGGGGTAATGGACCCACCAAATCTATATGTATTGTTTTAAACCGCTCCGTTTGTTTGAAAGATTCGAGAGGCGAACAAGTGTCTTCCTACTTTGCACTCTTGGCAATTCAGGCAACTGCGAGTCCATTTGTTGCAGTCGGACTTCATCCGAGGCCAAACAAATATTGATGCTACTAATCCAGCAGTGCCTTTTGGTCCAGGGTGCGATAGATTGTGCACACTACTGAAAGCCAATTTGCGATACTTTATCGGCAGGAATGGCCTGTTCTTACCTGTACTAATGTCGCATGTTAGTAAGACATTAGTACCAGGGATTTTCCTTTGTCTCAATTTGAGAGCTGTGTCATTGTTCGACAACAGTTCTTGCAATTCTGCATCCCTTAACTGTTCTTCAGCTATTTCAGCGTAAGGTAATTGAGACGGTGCCGAGATGGCCTCGATCCTACTAAGAGCATCAGCTGGAGTGTTGAGTTCTCCACTTATATACTGCATGTCCGTAGTCAACTGTCCTATGTAGTCCAATTGTCGAGCTCTTCTCGGGGAAGCTGGTTCTGTCTTTTGCGTGAAGGCATGTGTTAGAGGTTTATGATCCGTATACACAGTGAAACATCTACCCTCTAATTGGTGCCTGAAATGCTTCAACGCAGCAAATATTCCCAGTAACTCCCTGTCGTATGTACTGTAGTTCTTCTTGGTTTTTGATAGCTTTCTGGAGAAGAAAGCAAGCGGTAACTTCTTGTCATTATCCTTTTGGTACAGTAATGCACCAATAGCAAAGTCTGATGCATCAGTTGCGACACATAACGGCAGACTTTCATCTGGGTGAGCTAGTAGAGTTGAATTTGCCAGTGTTTCTTTTATATTTTCGAAGGCTTTTTCAGCTTCTTCTGTCCAATCTAGTGGAGTCTTATCTATCTTTTTATTGTTTTTATCAATGCTAACAGCTTACTTTGTTCGGCTGCAGCATTTTTAATGCAACGTCTGTAGAAATTCACCATCCCCAAGAAGCGTCTGAGTTCTGCAACGTTTGAGGGTTTTGGGAATTTCAATATGGGCTCTACCTTGGTCTTCAAAGGGGAAATGCCTTCGGTTGAGACTTGATAGCCGAGAAAGTCAATCTTGGTCTGTTTGTATAAACTTTTTCCAACATTGATGGTAAGTCCAGCAGTGTGTATACGTTGTACGATGTTTCTTACATTCTTCTTGTGTTGTTGCTCACCGCCTTCTGAGCAAATGCATATGTCATCCAAATATGCGTAAGCAAAGGGCAAATCCATAAACAATCGATTGATAAATCTCTGGAAAGTTTGTGCAGAATTACGGAGTCCAAACGGCATTCGAAGGTATTCGAATAAACCAAAGGGGGTTATGACCGCTGTCTTTGGAATGTCCTGTTTAGCCATTGGAATTTGGTGGAATGCCCAGTTGATGTCAATTTTTGTGAACATTGTTTTACCCTTCATATTCGCATTGAAGTCCATTATGTTTGGGACTGGATAGCGGTCAGAAACTGTTTTGGCATTTAAGGCAATGTAGTCTCCAACGATTTGCCACTCTCCACTGGCTTTTTTGGTCATTTGGATCGGGGAACTCCATGAGCTTTTTGAGGGGCGGCATATGCCTTCCCCTATTATGCGATCATAGTATTCCCGTGCTGCTTTGAGTTTATCAGGTAGTAGCCTGCTCACTCTAGCATGGCAAGGCGGTCCTTTAGTTTCTATGTAATGAACAGTGTCATGTTTATAGGTCGGATGCCAGCAAATCGATGGTTGAGTGACTCCAGGATAGTCTGACAGAATCCGTAGGAATTGTTTGTCGACTTTAGTGCAGCTGGATATGTTGGTGTCCAGTTGGTACGCTAGCGTTTTGCCTTCCACCCATAGACCAGTATTATTGTCTATGATTTTTCCATTTTTGAGGTCTATTACCAGGCTGTAGTGCGTGAGAAAATCTGTGCCCAGGATCGGAGTTGGAACATCCGCAATTGTGAAGGACCACGTCATGTCTCTTCGCATTCCGTAAGCTGGAAGGTTTTGACCATTCACAGTTTGGAGGTAGTATTTCAGAGTAAATGCTTTTGGTTCTTATTTACTGGCAAGATGCTCAAGTCAGCACCTGAGTCTATTAGGTAACGTCTCCTGTTTGTCCTTTCCTTGATGAACAGGCGGCGTGAATACTTTTTTGAGGGATCTTCAGCTGCATAGACGACCCCTCTTTCTAGTTTGACGACTTACTATATGTTTTTCCCCACCATTGGCATCTGTTGTTGCACTTGGTGGCTTCTGCGCCAAATTTATTGTGAAAAAAACAGGATTTATCGTCCCAGTTTTGAGACCAGGGTTTGGGACATGATGTTCTTCTTGGGGGAGTTGGACTCTGACCCCTGGTAGAATTGCTCTTTCGGTCTCTTGACCTTGATTTTCTATCACTGTTTCTGTTATTGCTCCTGCTTTTCAAGTGGATGTTGCTTCTACTATTTCTTGAATTATTGTTACTATTTTTCTTTTTTACTTCACTAGTCAGCTGAGCTATCTGGGCTCTAAGCTGGGCTAGTTCTCTGGTCTACGCTGATACTGCACTAATCGAGGATGTTGATCTCGAGTGTTCTAATGCGCTATCGTCACTCTTTGCCAAGAAGTCTAGGTCCTCGGAGTTGTTGATTACCGTGGTACCTATAGCTGCCAGACACTGCACAACATGTTGGGGCAGTTGTTTGCAGAACTGGTTCCCAATGACTGACGGTGATACTATATTGTCGGCCTTC
This sequence comes from Ericerus pela, assembly GCA_011428145.1. Classification (NCBI taxonomy): domain Eukaryota; kingdom Metazoa; phylum Arthropoda; class Insecta; order Hemiptera; family Coccidae; genus Ericerus; species Ericerus pela. The sequence continues at coordinate 357,022 of WOFM01000010.1, forward strand.
TGTCTTAATTTGGCCATGAAGATGGAGGGTTTATCGTCTCCAATCTTCATTCCACCCATAACATCATCGATTATTTGATTTTGTGTCTTACCAAACACATTTCTAATTTTCTTGCAGAACCAACTGTATTTGTCTGCTTCCGCCGGAGGGGATTCCATGATATCCGGAATGTGGCGTATTATTTCTGCGGGCATGCCGCTACAAATGTGGGATTACTTCTGGTTGTTTTGTAAATTTTCTGTTTTAAAACGACCTTCGAGGAGAGTTAGCCAGAGTTCCACCTCATTTGATAAAAATTCTGGAATCTCAATCCTCCACCTTTTGATTGTAGGGTTCTGCAGAGTCTGCATCTGCAACAGCTGTAGTAGTTGTGCAAGTACTTCTGGGGTCAGCTGTGGCTGACCACTTCCACCTGATCCTGGTTGGTTTGATGATGGGTTCGTCGTATTTCCATTGGGCATTGTTATCTGCTGTACTTCGTTTTTATTTTCGGCAAAGGTTCCACCAGACGCCGTCGGTTGTTGGTCTGAGGTCGAAGGGTCAGAGTCTTGGCTCAAGAGACGACCACTTCTGAGGGTGCAAGCTGATGTCTCGTTTGGATTGACTACAGATCCCAAATGCAAGGCTTCTGGCCTCCGGATTCATTTTTGTTTTTCTGGAGTCTCAAAGACTTCAGAGTCTCTGGTCGAAGCTGGAGGAGTTGGCAGATGAGGGCAACTTTGTTCTTCCAGGTCTACTTCTCTTGGTTCCCTTCTGGCAAATATATTTGGAAGGGGGGTTTAATTTCCCACTTTCAAAGTCTGACCTCTGCTTCAACAGCCAAAGGTGTCTAGGTCTGTAAAAATATTTGTATTACAAGCGAGTAACTCGCCAGCGCACTGCGCCTAGTTTTAGAATTAGCGCAACGCGCATAGACACCCACGACGTAGCCAAAAAATCACGTCGGGGTCACCACTGTGGAATACCTTGTCATGAGAGATATTCACACTAGAAGGTCTTCAACAGTATTTTGCGTGTTCTGCCACTTCATACGATTAAGTATGGAAGAGCCAAATCCTCGGCAAACACTGGCGATTTTTGAGCCGGTTCTGAGAGTTTATATACAGGATTTGGTACACGCACACAGACACACATGCATACGTATATGTACGTAATTATGTCATGCGTTACGTCGTTTCTTGTCTCTGTTGAGGTGATAAGAAACGACGCAGTGCATTTGGTACCAGGTTGTGACATTACCAAGATCGTTATCAGGTAATTGATCTCGGCCCGTACAATGTATCTTACCTGTACATACGTACAGGTACGAACATACAAACGCACCAGTGTAAATTTGTTCAACGTCATAAAGACGATTATTGCCAGCCTTTGGGTGGTGACTGTAATAGAGGGGTGCGAGCCCCTATTACCTCATACGAGTAATGTCCCCACAAAAACAATACCAGTAATCTGATTAATTATATTACCAATGTTTTCAGTTTACTCAGGCCTATAGAGACATTGAAGGATTAGGTGCTGGGTTGGTAAGGTCAGGATTATACATATATATCACGGTCACTTTGATCTGATGGACTCAAATTAGTGAAATCAAAGTTTTCTATAAAATACAATGGGATGACTGTTCTATACATCTGATTGAGAGATTTATACACGAAAATGGAATTGTATCGACGTCCTCCTGATATGTAGTACTTTTCATGAGGCCTAGCAGCAGCTGATTTTCCAATTTTTTCTCTACATGGATACATTTGTTGATGGTTGTGCATATGGGTTGGATTGTTTTTGATAGTCGTTTCATGGTGGAAAATTTTATCTTCGTCAAGTATAAACCCTTCGTCCACGAATATTTTTTCCAAAAAAATTGATAAACATATGGTGGCCAGGCTTCCTTTATCCAATCTTATCACTTGATCTCTAGAAGTAAAAATATCATCAAATTAATGAACATTTTGGTTTTAAATCTGAACTTATTACCTACAAGTATGTTTGTTTCTTCCTTACTGACTTTTGCAGTAAATTTGTCTCATTCATTAACCAAAATATAAAATTTGAAACAGTACCTATTATTAATACGAAATCCCCTTTGATACTCTTTCTTAGTGAATCATCGCCATTTACCCGGAAAGTTTAATATGAAGATGGCTTGAAAATTAATAAAATCTGAGTAGGTAGGTGTCTGCCTGTGGCTTATTTTCTTTCACTTCAAAATATTAAAAATTATAAAAAATACTTACAGATACGGAGTATCATCTTCAGTCATTTCACGAATATATATTGATTGGACTTCTGTAGAGTCATAGTTTATTGTTTCAACTGTGCTCAAATCAGAATCTGCATGAAGTTTCCTGTCTGGAATTTTTAGTTTAGGTATGTTTTGTTGGTCCATTGAAAGCTTAATTCTGTCATGAATTACAAATACTTCTTTATTTTCCATCATTTCCTTTCTAAATATGTAAATGGCATCCCAAGAATGCACTGTTGCTGCAAAAATAGCGTAGTGAAAATCGTCTATAATCCAGTTCGTTCTAATTGGTCTGTGTTGTCCGTAACATGGCACCATATTTTCAAATATTATATTTCCAACAGAATTATATTCTGAATATGTCGGATTCAAGAAAGTTATTGGTTTAGGGGTGTTGTTTTCTTGTTTCTGGTATTTATAAGCCATTGTGTTGAGATGAATCTTCAATTTATATTTGTAGCTATCAGTTAGAAATAGTTGTTGGCAGACATAACCGACAGCTCGAGGCGTAATGTTGAGAAAATTGCTAGACCATAATAAATACGGATCATAAGTTTATGGATTGAATTTCAGGAGTAGGAATGAATATTTTATAAGACATACAATGACTATTTTTATGAAGGTAAGACTACACTTCAAATTCAGGTAGGTATATCGTATTGGAATATTTATTTGTGTCATTCCAAATTTGTATTCCGTAGGACGATGCGTTTTTCCAAAACATTTAAAGTAAAAATTTTAATTTTTATCTCAAAGTTTTTTCATGTTAATGTAGATGTGAAATGAGGCATAGAGAGAGTTATAAAAACATTGATGATTTGAAAAATAATTTTTTTATTTAAACAAATTATGACTTCCAGCCTAGGATGGAGTACTTTGTATATATGAAGAAAAAGTTTTTGAAATTATTGATAACATGTGATTATATAAGCTCTCATACAAAGCCCAGGATTACTGAAGATATGATTTGGGAGTCCCAATTTGGATAACTATTGATTTAAGATTTAGTTTGTGCCAAAATAGAATTAATTATTTTTTCAAATTAATGTATTAATATGATAATATTTATTGGCAATATATGAAGAAGAATATGCCATGATATTTTATTTTCAGTTACTTGAACAGGCATTGGCGCAAAGTTAAGTTAGCACAATGTTGCAAAATTTCTTAATTCAGAATGTATTTTGTGATATCAGAATAGACCACCTCAACAAAGGGGAGAATCTAGTCATGGAAACTACAAGGCCCGTAAGATATACTACAAATGCGTCAAGGATGGGGTAGGTAGCACCTTGGCTAAGTGGGAGGCTGATTAGAAATGGCACTAGAGACTTGTCAGTCCCCCAGTCCTGTTCATGTTTCATAATTTTTGCAGTGCAAAAACTGGGGAGTAGCTGTGGGGGCTCAACTTGTATGAGGTAAAGGAACTTGGACCCCTCAATGACAGTCATCGACATAAGACGGGTAATTAATATTCTTTATGATGTTAAACACATCGCACAAATTAAATTTGATCGTAATTACTTGCACAAACATGTAAATAATGTACAAGTACCAAAGAGTGATCAATCTCAACAATGAAGATGATGTCACAATTCCATACACAAACCAGTCCACCATTTCTTACCACTAAAAGAAATTAGGCACAAATCTGTTCACACAAACATATGTAATTACTACGTATGTGTGTTGGTGTGCGTGTAAATAAGCCCGTATATAAACCATCCAAACTGGCTCTAAAATTGCCAGTGTTTGCCCAGGTTTTGGCTTATCCGTATATGTTACATATGAAGTGACAGAACATGCATTATCTGTTGATTGCCTTCTAGAAAGAATATCTTTTCACAACAAGGTATTCCATACTTAATTTATGAACAGATTTTTAGACAATAATTAAATAATTATGGAGTGGTGAAATTTGTTGTTTGTAGGCACCACTGTGTGAAATGCCCAATTCATTCTCCTGGTTAAATTTTTCCACTTACATAAATGTTTAAATGGCGCTGTTATGAAATAAATGATAAAGATATTATGTAAATATTCCATTAATAAACTAATGAAGTACCTAATAAAAATCATTATCATCCATTCCAAATTGAGTAGGAAATCTATTTCTTTGCTGACCAAAATTGATTAAATAATAATCAATTTTTGGTGTATTTGTTAAGAGAAATACTATGATTCCTGTAGGATGATGTGGTAAGTGCATGCACACATCTATTAAATGACATTGTGTGGGTGTGAGCCAAGTTCAGTATTAAAATTAGATTGGTAGTGGTCAGCTACCAATCCATGAACCAAAAGTGTGTTTGCCCTACATAATGTAGGGATAGGCCACATAACCTACCAGCGAGTGCGTAAGCACACTCATCACCACTGGTAGGAAGTCACCACACTACTCTCCTTCAGTATGTTTCCAGGGAAAACAGACAAAGTTAAACACGTGCTAGATGCAATAGTGACAATTAGGAGGTTCTCACGGGTTTATAAGCCCGAGCCATCTCCAGGTCACCAATGTACTGAGAGGGTTGATTTCTCTTTTCAGGATGACATTGCTGTCATCTGCACAGAGGTTGATTGAGCTATGTCTTGACCAAAGGAGAAGAACGGAGTTTTGTTGACTCAATGCTGAGAGAGCAGAACCTTGAGAATTTGATGCTAGAGAAGGAAGAGAGGAACTTGGAGTGTTTGATGCTTGAGTATGGTGAGCAGAACTTGAGATGTTCAATACTGAGTAGACATCCCTGAACTGTATGGGAGAGGTTGGACCATCAGTGGAATATGTGTACCAAGCAGAGGTTGAATCAGCATGCCTACCAGATTTAGTGGATTTGCTACAAGAGTGGCCACTAAATGTATGTCACGTACCTCGATTATTGCTGCCACAAAGCGTCCAAGGTACACCATTAACTCTTTGGTGAATCCGAGTCCAGTGGGGACCATTGACACCAGATTCAAAAGAGCAGGTGGTGCGCAAAAGAAGCACACCACCAGCACCTTTGAATGGTGCACTTGTTTTGCACGGTATTGTGATACAATAAATTGTACTGGCTTCTTGCTGTCTCAAGTACTCTGGAGAAGTGAGGCAGCGAGCACACAGAGTGCAGATTAAGCTCCTACTACTATTGATAGTAATACCAACTGAGTGTATATGTTGTATAACGGCTCGTAAGTTCTTCTAATGCTGTTGCCCATTGCCTTCAGAGCAAATGCATATGTCATCCAATTATAAATAAGCAAGTGGCAAATACATAAACAATCTATTGATGAATCTTTGGAAAGTTTGTGCATAATTATGGAGTCCAAATGGCATTTCATGGTATTCAAATTGACTAAAGGGGGTTATAACCACTGTCTTTCGTATATCCTGTTCAGCCATTAGAATTTGATAGAATGCCCAGTTGAATTTGATTTTTGTGAACATCATTTTACCCTTCATATTTGCAATAATGTCCATGATATTGAAGACTGGATACTGATCATCAACTGTTTTGGCATTTAAGGCTTTATAGACACCAACAATTCACTACTCACCACTTGCTTTTTTGGTCATGTGGATCAGAGAATTCCATGAGCTTTTTGAGGGGTGGCATACGCATTTGCCTATTATGCGATCATAGTATTTTCATGCCACTTTGAGCTTACCAAACAGTAGCCTGTGAGTTCTGGCGTTGTAAGGCAGTCCTTTAGTCTCAATTTAATGGACTGTATCATGTTGGTATGTAGGATGCTTGTGAATTGATGGCTGTGTAACTCCAGGATAGTCAGACAGAATTTGTAAGAACTGTTTGTCGACTTTGGTGCAACTGGAAATATTTGTGTCCAGTTGGTACACTAGCATTTTTCCTTCCACCCATAGATTAGTTTGACTATATATGACCTTTACATGTTTAAGTTCTATGACCAGGCCAAAATGTGTGAGAAAATCTGCATCCAGAATTGGTGTTGGAACATCCGCAATTGTGAATAACAACGTCATGTCTCTTGGCAAATAGATGCTTACTTTCCTGGTTTCTATTCTATAAGCTGGATGGTTTTGACTATTCATGGTTTGGTGGTAGAATTTTTGAGGAAGTACCTTCAGATTTTTGTTTACTGGTAATATGTTCAGGTTTGCACCCAAGTCAATTAAGTAATATCTGTTGTTTGTTTTGACTTCTATGAACAGGCAGCATGAGTATTTTTTTGTGGGGTCTTCGGCTGCATAGATGGCTCATCTTTCTAGTTTGATGGACTAAGCTTCTTATATGGTTTCCCCCACCATTGGCAACTGTTGTTGCACTTGGTGGCCTCTACACCAAACCTGTTGTGAAAAAAGCAGTCATCCAAATTTCAAGTCGGAGATTTGGATGATGGTCTACTAGGGTGAGTTGGAATTTGACCCCTGGTGGAACTGCCTTTTGGTCTCTGGACCTGGATTTTTTATCCCCACTTTTATTATTGCTCCTGCTTTTTGAGCGGTTGTTGTTTCTACAATTGTTTTTCAGTTTGTTATTTTTCTTTATTCCTTCACTAGTCACCTGAGTGATTTGTGCTTAAAGCTGGGCTAGTTCTCCATTCTCTACCAATAGTGAACTGACCGAGAATATTGATCGCCTGTTTTCTAATGGGTTGTCAGTATTTCTCCCGAGGAAGTCTAGGTCTTCAGATGTATTTATTACTGTGGTACCTACAGCAGCCAGACACTGCACAACAATTTGGGGGAGTTACTTGCAGAACTAGTTCCTAATGACTAATGGTGATACCATATTATCCGCCTTCAGTCTCAGTTGGCCATGACGATGGAGGGCTTATCATCTCCCATCTTCATTCCACCCATAACATTGTCGATTATTTGGTTCTTTGTTTTGCCAAATGCACTTTTTATTTTTCTGCTGAACCACGAGTATTTTTCTGCTGAATCACAAGTATTTTTCTGCTTCCATTAAAGGGCATTTCATGATATTTGGAATGTGACATAATATTTCTCCTGGCATACCGCCATAAATGTGTGCGTATTTCTGGTTGTTCTGTAAGTTTTCTGTTTTAAATCAACGTTCAAGGAGAGTAAGATAGAGATCAAATTCATTTGTGAGGAATTCCAGAAGATTTATCCTCTGCCTAAAGAATGCAGGCTTCTGCATTGGTTGTGTCTGCAGTAACTGCAACAACTGTGTCTGTACTTTGGGGGTAAACTGTGGTTTACTACTTCCGCCTGCTCTAGGCTGTGTCGACGATGTTTGGATTGAGGTATTTACACCAGCATTGGTATTAGGCATCAACATTGTTTGTCAGTTTTCTCCTTTGAGAATGTGTTCATACTCGATCTTTTGTTAGTCTCGGGTCAGAGGGTTGAAGTCTTGATTTAATGTACAACTACTCCTCAGTGTGCAAACTGCTAGATTGTTTAGGTTTATAACAGTTCTCAGATGCAATACTCTGTCATACGGGTTTGTTTTTATTGTTCCAGAGTTTTAAAGACTTTATAGTTTCTGGTCAAAGGAGGAGGAGTTGGCAGATGAGGGCAACTTTGTTCCTCCAGGTCTACTCCTTATTTCCCTTCTGGCAAGTTTATTCAGAAGGAGGGGTATAGACTTCCAACTTTGTAAGTCAGACCACTTTTTTGTGAACCAAAGGTGTCTAGGTCTGTGAAAATATTTGCATCATAAGCGAGTAACTCACCAGTGCACTCCACCTAGTTTCAGAAAAAGCGCAATGTGGTTAGATACCTACGATGTAGCCAAAAAATCATGTCGGGGAAACCACTGTAGAATATCTTGTCATGAAAGATATTCATGAGTAGAAGGTAATCTACAGCTTTGCATGTTCTGCCACTTCATACATTTAAGTATGGGAGTGCTAAATCCAAGGTGAACACTGGCAATTTTGTAGCTGGTTTTCTCAGCTTATATAGTAGATTTGGCACACGCACTTAGACACACATATGTACATATACACATTATATTATGTCATAGATTATGTTGTTTCTTGACTCCATAAGGCGATAAGAAACGACATAGTGCATTTGTTACTGGTTTGTGACATCTTTGAGATCCTTATAGGTAATTTGTCACAGCTCGTATGATGTATCTTACCTGTATGTATGTACAGGTATGAACATACAAATGTACATGTGTATATTGGCTTAACATCATAGAGATGAAATATACGGCGATAACTGTCATCAAAGGGTACAAGCATCTATACCTCATACAAGTATTGTCCCCACAAAGAGAAAAATCATTATTTTAAAATTTCTCCATCAATATATAGATCTAGGAACTGAAAATATTGAAGTCTGTTCTAATTAAAAAGTTTTGTCGTAACATTCTATGGAATATACTGAGAAGTCCGAGATCTGGACCTTAAAATAAAAATTATTTTCGACAAAATAATGACATCACAATTTCAGACAATTTTTCGAGAGACAAAATTCGAATATGGACATTATATTATCCGAATTCAAACTCGTATTCAGATGAAGACGTGAAGACAGAAATAAAATCTAATTCTCTTTCAGGCAATTATAATACATTTTATTTCAGTAACGATTCTTCCAAATTCAGACAATTTCAGACAATAATTTGGTTCGATCCGACAGACTGGCACCATGAGATATGTGGTGATGAACACAAAATTGAATAGAAGTAAAAACCCATCGACGGACATGAATGCAGCCAACCTTTTTTGCCTTATCTATCGCTTCTCCACACTTTGCTTGTAGTTTGCAGTCATTTTACATTTAATTATATTTCATTTTATCAGTAATCCACATACGTTTAGTCTATTGTATGCCGACGTATATATTTTTACTATCTGTAATTCTATTGGCTGCACACATATATTAATTCCTCTCGCTTTTTGTATTATCGACATCGCATGTCTGATGGCAGTTAAGCAGACAATAAGTGGGGAAATTTCTCTAATAAGAAGAACTAACTTGCAAAGACAAATTCTAATTTTAATCCACTCTCACTCACTGCTTTGCACTGGCAACACCCGGTACTAGGTTCGTCTTTGCAAATGAGTCCTTCTTGTGTAGGCAGATAGTAGCAGGTCCAAGTCTCATGTTGTACGTTGAAGTCCTCACGTTAAGCAATTTTAATAAGTGTACCATCTTCGAGATGTAGAATAAACTTCAACCTGGTCTACCTTGAAGACAACTAGGATGGTAGTTGGAATTCCAGATAGGTTCAGTTCATGACAAAAGGTAAATTAGGGATGTTCTTTTGTCATGAAGGATCAGTAGTGACAATACATAAGTCATTTTTAATTCCACCAGTTTCCATATTGCATTTCAAGGCAATCTTTTGAAAACACCTACGAGGTGAAGTATCAGTCATCAATACGATCAGATGGAGTTACTGGCATCTGTTAGGAGGAAAATTTGGTGTGTTGAAGACAAATTTAGGACAAGCTTGTTTCAAGATGACTGTCTTGCTCTGTCAGTTAAAGGCTGCGCGTTGAGCGTTCCTTTTGCACATAGTGGATTTGATTCCATCTGTGTTAGTTATTTTTCTCACCTCACCCTCACTTTTTCTAAAAGCTTCGCGACCTAAAGTTTCATATTAGGAGTCTTTTCACACAACATAACCATCACTCATGAAGACAAACAATTAGGTGAAGACACAACAACTTTCTGATGGTTTCCCCTACTTGTTGTCTGCAATAGCTTTTTTATCTTTTTATTTTTCTGCTACACACTTTACTTCGTTCTGCTTTGTTGACACTGTAGTTCTTTTGAAATTATAGTCTTTAACAAAATAATTCTGCTGTTCGTTTTTGTAGGTTTCAAAACTTTTATGGATCGAAACTTTGTTAGGCTCTTTCGTCCGCACAACTTAGCTTATTGCTGATTTGTCATATTAATTTTCTGAGGTATGAAGACAACTATAAGCTGTGTTCCACAGTGTCCAAAGGAGTTTAATACAAGTCAAGAAGAATTCATCCATAGGACATAGTCAAAGTCAAAAAAATAAAATGTCTTGAAAACACAATTCAAGACCCCTCGATTCAGTGTTTCGGGTGCATGATGCCCTAGTTTTAGGACATTTTGACGTCATTAGCATTTAAACACCACTATACATTAAAGGTTGACTTTATGAGCTCTCGATTTGAAATTGCCTCTTAAACCAAGGCAATCGATTTCGGACGCCTCAATACATATACAACTTTCATGGAAAAGGAGAAGAGCACAAACTTCAATATTCCAGTCTCTAGATCTACATCAAAATTAGAAAAATTTTTAAATAATTATTTTTCTTATTTTGGTGAACTTTTTATTTATTTTTCGTAAGTCGGTTCTATTTTTTAAACTAAAATTATTTATATATTTCTTCAACGAAAGGAATTTGCAAATGATAAAGATAGTTCATTGTCCATTGACTTCTACACTTCTCACAGTATAATAAGCTCAACTTTGGTTGTCAAGAATTATTATACAGCTACAAAATACCAAACAATTTCCAGAGGTAACTAAAGAAAAAATGTTACAATTCCATTAACATTAAATTAGGCTAATTTATTTCAATTGATATAAGATTAAATGTGGGTAAAAAAAATTATCATAAAGTCTTACTTCTTAACATATCCTGCTGCCTCCCATCTCTCTGTTATGTAAGCTCCTTCAAAATCAGCTTGATTCTCATTAGCTCCGCCAGTTCCAATGAAAATTAACAAAAAAACTGAACAAATCATTATTTTCCTAGTTTTCAAGGGTGATTTTAAATCTTCCTGCTGGCAAACAAAAACAGAAATTTTTTTATTGCTTATAGGTACGAATAGTTGCATAATTTATAAGGTAAGTTTGGTCACATAAAAATTATAAAATCGTGACAATGAGAAAAAAATATGAATGTCTTACGCAATTTACTACATCTGTCACTGACGCATGCGGCCTTCTCAAAAAATTTTCAAAATCAAATAATATTAAAGCAACATTTTTGAAAATCCCCATTAAAATCAACTGTCCGTGGTTTTAGAATACAACCATTGTAAGAATTCTCTCGTAGCTAGAATCTTAGGCTACGTGTATTGTATTTTTCTGTCCGGTTTTCCCAAAGTTGTACTAAATTATTATTCCTTTTCAAATATATCCCTGCGGACCGGCATCTTCATTCTTCTTACATATTTCATGTTCAGTCGTTTCATCTTTTCATCATACTTTTTCCTGTCACTCATCTTTCTCTGCACTTTTTCATCATTCTTATCTTTCACTCGATCATTGCACTCTCATTACTTCGTTTTCACTCTCTTCAACTCTTGAACAAGTCGCCGTGGTTCCGTCCATAATAAATACCTACGAATATATTCTAGATGGAGATTAGGTTTTTTTTACTATGTATAAAATTTAACTGTTCAATGGTCAATACATATTCTGACTGAAGACATGATAGACCAAACCAATGATACAATATTTTTGGCCATAGACAACTAGCATAACAAACCGGTATACTCCTCTGTTCTTTAACCCTACCATCATTTTCCACCAACTGGTCTTTCCATTTCCCACATTTCATGGTTTCAGTTTTAAACAGACTGATTAAATAATTTTGTGGAAACACAATGCGGAAAAATTTTGTGCAAACTGCATACCTTCAGGTAAACACTGAAGGAATATTAAACTGGTTAAAAAATTAAAAATTTTGAGAGCTCTTATTTCATATTTAATGTTCTGTAAACGATAGAATTAAAGCTTTTGTTTTTCCTTACATTATTAAAATATTTATAACATGGTTACGTACACGTTCCTATTAACCTAGAGTTTGAACTGGAAAAATATATTATTAGCTGATGGTCAATTTACTAATTTGTTAGTAGGTTTACAAAGAAAACATACAAATAACCGAGGGGTCGTTGAGATTGGTACCTACATTTTTTGTTTCACGATCTCAGAAAAATTTTCGTACTATAAGCTTATTCAGAAATTTACGTCAGGACAGGTACAATTAATACATAATTAATATATATTTTTTTATTTATATCATTGTGCTCCGTTTTGGTTGAATTCATTTTTATATTTTAGTGTGGTAACAATGAAATTGTTTTAATATGATTTGTTAAGCTGAAGATTAATTCAAAAAATTCATGAAAAAAACATGACAGCTGACTTGTTAGAGCGATTAAAGACGCACTAATCACTCACTTACTTGTCTCAAATACTTATGTTTAAAATCTGAAATAATTAAAAAAAATGGACAAGTCATGAAAAAACCGACAATGAAGAGAAAAACGCCTCAGCAGCACAATTTCAAGAAACTACTTACATACTGAACTCGTGAGACTATTATAGCTGACTTCTACGTATCTGCTTATAACGAAAACAACAAAATTGTTGAAAATTGTTTTTCACTTGAATAAACAATCCTATAACTTAGGAAAATTAATTGCCCTGAAAAATAGTCAGATTTTTTTTTAAATATTATGAAAAGTGTAACTCATTTATAAACTATCAGTAGGTAGGTTGGTTGGTAGAAACTTATGTTCGTATTTTTCGAGCTCATTTTATTCAAATTTCCTTATGGAAATGATTATGAATTGGAAATGCGTAGATATAAAATGATAAATATTCATAAAAATTTATTTCTTCCCTATATAACCGTTTCTAAAAAAATTTGATAACTCACCGAATAATTTTACACGATCCAATAGTTCGTCATCTGAATAATCAGATGCCAAGAATAATGTAGCACAAAGTTAAAATCTACTTTCTTCGCTATTTTTTCAAGGTTTCTAACCCACATAGAAATGTTCAGCGAGGGCTGGTAACATCATATAATACTTAAGATGCATTTTGTAGGGATGAATTGAACGTGACCAACATCAGGGACGAATCGTTTTATAGAACCAAGATTATGAATAGTACCGATTTGACAGTTAGAAGATGCTTTTCGGAACCAACTCGTTTTTACTCTAAAAATTGAACGAATTAAAAAAATTCTTTGTCGCTTTTGACTATATAGTACTGGAACAGTAAAGCTTCATAAGACCAATGTACTTTTTAATGTGAAGACATGCCCCTTCTGCGTACTTACGACGTTTTGCTTCAGTTCAGTAATTCAGAAGAGATCTGATAAATATATCCCTTAAATTCACAAGGATAACATACGTAAATACAAACCAAAGTACGTCAAAATGGACACTAGGGCCGGATATTGAGAGGTGAAAAGGTACAACTGTATCAGTAAGCAAAAAATTGAAATAAAAACATTTTTTGACATTTTTTTTTTGTGAAGTATGACTGAAAAAAATATTAAATTAAGCCTATAAATTATTAATCTGGTAAAAACCCCTGATAAAAATCCACAAAAACAATATTGGCATAGGAGATGGGTGGAAACAGTTGAAAAGTGAGGGAGCGCTAAAATTTTGTTGTACCTGGGCGCTGGAGTTGTAAATTTGGCCCTGAGGTACGCTCTGAATCTTTGTTTAGTGCCAGTATGTCTAACCAAAAATCATCTTTCTTTACTGGTCCAGAGCTATACAGTCAAAAGTTTTTCCATCAAACTATCACAGAATAATTCACTATTTTAAAAAGAAAAGTAACAAACAAGTCAACTTTAGATGCAGAAAATTATAACGGTATATTTTGAGGAACCATTCATTTTGTTCTAATATACGCCTCTTTTTTTAAATGGTTTTTGAATGTCTCATTTCGGGAATAACATGTTCCTCAATTTCATAGAAATACACAAAAATGTGACAAACAAATAAAAATAAACCATACCGGGGGATACCTTTGGTCGTGTGCAAAGGATTTGTACATTACAAGGTCTTTAACAGATTTGTGTGTTTACCAGCTTCGTACATAAGGTAAGGGCAGTAGTTTGCAACACTTTAAAAAAATTTCAACTTTTGGAGCTCCACTGTAAAATCAGTTTTGAAGCTACAGCATTGTTTCATGGCTCCTTGAAACTAAAAATATACCTACTATAAATTTTAAATATAGTATTGAATTGAAATTCATTATTTGCATGAATGATAACAATGAAACTAAAAAACATCGAAATCCTTAGTGTGTGACATTATAATGGTTTAAATAGCAACAGTTACCGCTTGATTTTCAAAAATACAGTCAAAATAATCTAACCAACTTTACTTATTAAAAAATTATTTAATAGGTCCTTGGAATGGGAAATCTATCTATTATTATCGATTTTAAACATAGTATTGAACCAAATTTCATTATTTTTATAATTTTTAATACTGAAATATTATAGCACCAAAATTCTTAGTTTGTGATGATAATAGTTTATTTTGTGACAGCAGCTGTTTAGATAGTAACAGTTATTGTACTAGTTTGCAACACTTTTGTTGAAAAAACATATTTCAACTTCACTTTACAATATAAAAAGCTTTAATGGGGAATACTGACCTTTTGTTTCATCTAAAATATAACAGATATTACAGTTCATAACCAGCAACAATACATAACCCTAAGAATCACTAAAAACTCAAGTGTTACATTCTAATATAATGACTTTTTGTTCTTATACTAGCATGTAACACTTGTGTTACAAACTAATGAAGTGTTACAGGCTAATGAAATGAGAAATTTGAGTCTATGTAATAAATGGAAACCTATTATTTCATATAAAATACATAATTAATCCTTCCCTCAGGGTAATTCTTCAGTAATTAAAATGAATTTCTGGACCGTGATTTATTAATTTTTGGGAAATCATCAATAGAGGAAGGCAGTTAAAAACAGTGATAATTTTTAATTCCTCAAAAGAGTGAATATTAAATGTTTTTTTTTTACCTATACATGATGGATATTTTACACGTGTATGTGATATTTTCAAAATAAGAAGACAGAGACCATCTCAACAAATACTGAATCCTACATCACTACCGTAATGACCTTAATTTTTACATATCTAGGTGAAAAATGTCGCAGACCTATGCGGTGTCTTGAACTACTGCCTTTACCGTAAGTATAGGGAATCCAATCTCAATAAACACTAGCTGAAGTTTGTTGTTTACCTACTGGCATCTTCTTTACTTGGCTCTCTACACAAAAATTAACATAAATACTTACGTAAATGACCCTGTTTGTATCGGTATTTGATTATGTTGTACTTCGGAGAAAATAATGTACAACAAATTCACTTGTGTACATAACCTAATTGGTGATAAGTTGATTCATAACAGTCCATTAATTATGAATTATATACAGGAATATAATAAGTAATTGGTTCAAGTGTGTTTTAACATACAAGGCACTAAATTACCCAGTCTTTTGGCAGTGACGGTCATTGAGGGCTCTAATCCCCTAAATACCTCATACTAGTATGATCCCCATAAGCACCTCGTAGTAATTAAACCTTTTTTGCCTCCAACATTTTTCAAACTTTCCACCCCTTCCTCAAAAAATAAAATTTTAATCCATTTCACCAAAAAATTTTGAAAACAATTTTCCAACTTAAAATTAAATCTAAAAAGATTCTAGCATTCTGAAATACAATCCTCTTGAAATATGAAATTAAAAATTAGAAAAGAAAAAAAAATCATCTTCATTATGAGAATATTCATTGAATTTGGTGCACTTTAGATTGTATTATACTGATTGGTTATAACCAGGGTCAAAGTTCCCCTACCTATTATACTTTTTTCATTCTAAAAAATCGAATGTGGGCAGAAATAGAAATAGAATTCATTGAAAAGATTCTCTCTATTTATGTCCATCTTTTTTTAATACATTTAGGTTTAAGGGCTTCTCTTTCCAAAAGAAATTTCAAAATTCAATTCATATTAAAATACTGGCTCTTTTTCTCACTATTTTATTCTTAAGTTACAGTTATGCGGTGTATTTACTGTATTATTAGACAGTATTCAGTGGAAAAATAGTGGAAAGTCGCTGAAGCCACAGTGTACTAGTTGGCATATGTTTAATACAACAAAAATGAAGGTGTGAAATAGTCTGCTATCAAATTCGCAAATATTTTGGTGCTTTTTTGGTGATTTAAATGTTTTTTGAAGTGCCCTTTTAATTAATAATTATCAAAAATTTTCCTTTGGTAAAATAGGAACGATTATATTTTAGTAGAAAACTTTATAAAATTTAGAAACATTACCATTTCCATCAACTGTGAATATTCTTTATTATCTGAAAATTTTCTGACTAAATTATATTTTGTTGTGTATTGGCAAAATTTTAAAAGATTTTCTAGTCAAAAATTGAAGTCAAAATATATTGTGAACATTTCAACAGGATTCCTGTAGTAATTTTCTTAAAATCGTGGAAAAATCACATTTCCAGTAATTTTGTCTTTTTCAGTTTTCTCTGAAACAACCACACGAATAAGTTGAAAATTTCGATTAGACACTAACATAAAAAAACATTGTGAAAATTTCAATCTGACCCCCTTGGTAGTTTCTTTAAATCTTGGAAAAACCTCTTTTCCAAGAATTTTTTGTTTTTCAATTTTCTAAGACACTACTGGAACAATAGGCACTAAACTTCTCTCAAAACTGGTCCTATATTAGTACTATCTTTTGTGAAAATTTTATCTCTGTCACTTCTGTATTTCTTTTAAAACCCGGAACCAAAAATTCAGGCATTACATTGGTACATATTATTTAATATTATAAGTGTAAAAATCGAAAAAGTCAAAATGGGAAAATGGTGTGATTAGTTTTATTTTTTGTGAAGTGGAAAATTTTCGTCACCCCTAACCCTAATGTGGTATGCAACCCGGGTGGGCAGAAACCACCATTGGATAATCCGGTATATTTCCAACTACACTCCTTTACACAGAAGATTTGAGTGCATTCACCAACAATTAGGTGAATGTGAGTAAATCACGTTCTAACAAGCACAGCCAGCCAAAATCTGTTTGAAATCAAGTCATTAAAATCGAGGACATAGGTACTTGGTGTAATCGTGAACAAAATTTGGAATGACAAAATTAATATGATCTTAGTTTTACGATGATCAGACATTGGTTGACGGAGCAGTGATAAAATTTATAGCGAATACTGTTGCTCTCTCAAGAAAAAAAAAGAAGCTGAAGCCAAACCAGTTTCAATACATTACACCAAGATGCACTTGGTGGGAAAAGGTGGTTATGACCACCGACATAAACAGTATAAAGGGAAATCAAATTAATTAAAAATAAAAAAGTTGAAAGTTAAAATGACAAGTGAAAATTCATTTCCAAGTGCAGACCTAGGTTAGGTGAGTAAAGTCTAACCTCGGCCTGCGACTAATTATTACTATGGAGAAATTTGTTCATTTAATTTTATTGAAAAAATACCCAGTTCGCTCCCAAACTAGGTAAAAATGTTGATTATCGGAAGGCAGGCCGTATTTGTTAGCAACCCCTCAATTAAATCCATTTTAATACTTCATTAGCGAGCAAATTGGGTTCAAATCATATATACCGATCGAATTATTGATATCCTCCTTCTCATTTTTTTTTATGTCTTATGAATTTGGAAAAGTTACGAAATATAGTTCTCTGTAAAGTTACTTCGTTTTTCTGTTGCAGAAGTCGAAAAACAAAAATCATTCTCCTTAAAAAATTTCTACTTTCCTGACTTGAATAGGTACGAACATTATAAAAAACACTATCAGACGTGTCTGAAAAAAACGTAGTATTCCCTAAAACGGCTCATGCGAAAACATTTATAGGTGTGTGAGAAGGTATAAAATGCCGATTCTGGCGCACATACAGGGTGTCCGAGTTTTATATTTTCGTTCGTCGACGAGATAGGGTGGTGGGGGTAGGAGGGAAGAGGTTTGAAAAAGGTACGTTCGTGTTTTAGATAATTATGATGATGAGGCGGGTAGGAGGGACAATGGAATATATGTGGTGTCCGAGAATTAAAAATTATGTAGACTATGAATAAAACGATGAAATTTAAAATGGGGAGCTAAAATTTACAACCGGGGGCTGTTAAAATTTAAAATGGGGGAGATCGTATTTTTACCCGATTTGCAAATATTAAAAAATTTTTTAAAGAACACAACGTCCAGTCTCTCCCATAACATTCAATAAATACTTTATAAATTAAATTTGGGGGTATACATAGGTAGTTCAGAATAAATAGATTGATAGCTAGATAGATAAATAGTATAAAATATTTGATATATATACAAATTTCAAAATATTTATCATTCTTCTGTAATATTTACAATGGACGTTTTATTATTATTAATTCGTAGGTAAATCCGAGAAGAAGAGGAGCTGATGACAAAGACAAAGATTCTTGCCAGAATGATCTTATTAAATGTATCGCGTGTGGTTCAAGTCATATCAAAACATTTTGGTATTGCCACCTCTTATCAAAAGTGCATAAAAATTCAGTTCGCCAAAGAGGTATCAATGGTGATAAAGCTTTTGAATTTGGTGTAATTCTGCATAAGGTGGCTGATAACTCAGTGTACGATATCTTATTCGCATCTAGCGATGAAAATGGTTTTGCTCGTCCATTATTCACATCAGTTGAGGAAGCAGGTCTGGAGGAGACCCTTCATGCTGCTCAATCAATGATTGAAATGTTCTTCACTCATTTCCAACGAGGCATTATTGGAAGATTAGAAGAGGCTCTTGTCTTCCATGATGCCATTAAAGTTCACTGTTCGCTAAGTCTCAATATTCAAAAATTTACTTCTGATGGTCAGGTCATGTATGATGACATTTCACTCCGAACAACTGCCCAAGAAATTTTTGTTGGTTCAAATTTGGAGCAATGGTTTTCATCCCCAATTGAACGGATGTTAATCAAGTACGAAGAGAATGCGCATCGAGGTTCAAATTGGACTTTGCTCCGAATCAACGACCTGGAATTGTATGTAAGCAAATTTTCACCTCTCACTGCTTCCTCATATATCGTGTTACCTCTAGAAATTTTGCAAAAGAAGGCCGTAATAAATGTACAAAATTTTCATGATGAGTTTTGTTTTCAATACGCAATCCTCTCAAAAATTTTACATGAGATACGACCAAAAATTAATGATTTACGAGTTAGTTGATACACAGAGGAATACAAAAACTTGTTCAATTTTGCAAATATCCGATTTCCTACCCCAATATCTGACATCTCAATCTTTGAAAAAAATAATCAAGCATCTGTAAATGTGTATGGGCTGACTGAGAAGAACAATGGTGGTTTTGACAATAATCAAGGAGAGTTGTTGGTATATCCAATACAAATAACTGAGAACTATGTGAAAGAAAAACATTTCAACTTGCTATACATACAAGATGAACAGTCTTTCTTTCATAATAATGATACTGTCAATGGCCATTATTGTTATATCTCAAATTTGAGTCGACTCGTCAGTACTCAAAATAACGAACACGGACATCAGGTACACATTTGCCATAGGTGTTTACAGTGTTTTTATAGAGAAAAAAGTTTGACTGATCATGAAAAATTCTGCGAAACACATGAACCTGTGAGGTCGCTGATGCCTGAAGGAGATGGTGCAATCCAGACTTTTAAAAATCACCATTTCCAGCAGAGGATACCTTACATTGTCTACGCAGATTTTGAATGTGCCCTTGTCCCATTTTCAACAGCAAATCGTGATCTGAATGCAGAAGGAGCCTTTACTGAGAAGACCCATGTTCATCTCCCAACATCTTACTGCTACTACATCGTTTGCAACAATGAGGCTGATGAAACAGTGTACATACCTCAATTATATTGAGGTCCAAATGCTGTTCAACATTTTTGGAGATAGCTTCGTATTGACTTAGTTAAAATTTCTGATATTTATAACCGTATTGTTCCCATAAATATAACAGAGAATGATCGACAACAATTGGTAGAAGAGGTGATATACCATATTTGTGGCAATATTCCCTCTACTGCAACTGCTGAAGAAGCAAATTTCATTGTCGATCATTGTCATCTAACTGGTAAAGTACGGGGGTGAGCTTGTTATGAATGTAATATTAATTATAAGTTGCCTTCCTTCGTACCCATTGTTCTACACAATGGATCAAAATATGATTTCAAAATGATAGTGAAATTTACTCAGATTTTGATGAAAGTATTAACAGTAGGCCTAATCAGGATAGGAGAAGGAAACATTCTCGAAATTCTAGCGCAGGAGGAAGAGGTAGATGGAGACCACGTTGTGAATTCATCCTAGATGAGGCAAGTGTGAGTGGTGATGAAAGTGAGGATGAAGAAAATGAAGAAGAAGAAATTGGTACAAGTTCAGGAAATAGAGAAAGTATGACTCGAGGAAAGAAAGTTGGTGAAATTAAGGTTATTGCAAAGAATTGTGAAAATTTTATTTCATTTGAAGTAAATATAACCAGGACATTAAGTTCTCGATTCATGGATAGTTTTCGTTTTATGGCCTCATCATTGAGCACTTTAGCTGCTAACCTGAATTCTGACCAGCTTCTTCATGTCGGAAAATTCTTTCGAGGAAATTTATTTGATTTGGCAAAACATAAGGGCGTCTTTCCTTATGAATATATCACAGGCTTTGACCAGTATGAAGAACGGCAACTTCCTCCTATCAATTCGTTTTTCAGTACTTTAACTGGTGAGAGTATTTCTCAACAGGACTACATTCATGCTCAGAATGTGTTTGAATCATTCAATTGTCAGTCGCTCGGCGAATACAGTGACATCTATTTAACAGAAGATGTATTGTTATTGGCTGATGTATTTGAAAATTTTTGAAATTTGTGTCTAGAAGTTTATAGCTTAGATGCCACTTGGAACTACTCTGCTCCAGGTTTGGCATGGAACACTATGCTAAAGTTCACAAAAGTCAAATTAGAGTTGTTGACAGATTACAACATGTTCTTGTTTTACGAGGCGAGTATAAGAGGAGGCTATTGCACTACTAGTGAGCGTTATGTCAAGGCAAACAATCCAGATGTTTCCGGATATGATGCGAGCCAGCAGCAAAATTACCTCTTTTATATTGATGCCAATAACTTGTATGGTTATGGAATGAGTGCGCCTCTTCCATTAAGAGATTTTCAATGGTTGGAACCCAAAGAAATAGAATTGTTAGATGTTCCATCAATTCCCAAGGATGGTTTAGTGGGATATATTCTGGAGGTTGATCTCGACTATCCAGAGGAATTGCATGTTAAACATAACGACTATCCGTATTGTCCCCAACAGCTGAAAACTTCGAATAGTAAGAATCTGCCTCCAAAGTTGATAGCCACTCTTCAAAATAAACGTAATTATATTACGCATTATCGTTATCTTCAGTCAGCTTTGGAGAATGGTTTAAAGCTTAAGAAAATCCATCGAGGCATTAAGTTCCATCAGGAACGATGGGTGCAGCCGTACATCAACTTGAACAATGATAGGAGGACAGTTGCCACAACAGATTTTGCCAAGTATTATCACAAACTGATGAATAACTCCTGTTTTAGAAAATTCCTTGAAAGTATCCGTAAAAGGCATTCCTATATCCTCACAAATAACAAATCCCAAATTCTTAAAAATATCCAAAAACATACATTCAAAAGACGTGTTTTTCTCAATGAGGAAACTAATCTAGTTCTCATTGAGAAATCCCAAAGAACATTATTCTTAAACAAGTTTATTCAGGCTGGTGGTGCCATCCTGGATATTTCCAAAATTGTAATGTATGATTTTCATTACAAAGTAATGAAATCTACAATTTTCCCCGATACAAACTTCTCTCTTGCCTATATGGATACAGATAGCTTTATTTACAACATTCCCACTAATTCCTCTTTAACTGATCTTTTTCTTCCCCATAAGGCTCAATTTAACTTTTCCAATTATCCTCGAGACCATCCACTGTTCCATCTCACAAATAAAGGTGTCCTTGGCAAAATGAAAGATGAGGTTTCTGGTAAGACTATTAGTCAATTCTGTGCACTGAAGGCAAAATTGTATTCCTATGAAGTAAATGGGATTGAGAAAAAGAAGGCGAAAGGTATTAGGAAGAATATCATCAAGCAATCTTTGACTCTCCAGCAGTATCATGATTGTTTAATAAATAAGGACCGTGCCTATCAAATAGTGACAAGTATTCGAAGTTTCTCTCATCAGATCTTCACTCTTCAACAGCATAAAGTTGCCATCTCTATGATGGATGATAAACGATTCATCTTACCAGATGGAATTCATACATTGGCATGGGGTCATCGTGATATTCCTCTGGAAGATGACATTATTGATTGTTAAAATTTTGCATCTATTGAAGAAGATGAAGATGGCGATGTAGATGGTCGTGTGAAAGAGTAAGGGTATGTAAATACAATTAACAACTAACCTATTACTTACTTACTTACTTAGTTTTGAGAAAAAGTGGGGGTTTCTATCGCATATACTATTTAGAGGAAGAGTTGGCTCATATTAATCCATAGTTCTTCGTGTAA
>WOFM01001049.1:0-20867 GCA_011428145.1 Ericerus pela
GAAACCGAACATCTGAGGCTAGACTACAAGAAGAACTAGACACTCGATATGAAGAAGAAATTGTAAACCTTGATGACTCACCTGTACAGAGTACAGTATATCGTGCTGTTGAATTTAATGATGATCTGCATACATCAACTGGGCCACTGTGGAACGAGCAGATGTCTTGGAGTTACTGACATTGTTTAAAGATGCTGAGCATCTCTTCAGATCAACAACCTGTAAAAATTCAAAAGTTTGGCAACAGATTGCTGCCAAATTGGTCCCATACACAGCTAGACAATGTGAAAATAAATTGAAGTACCTGAAAAAACAGTACATTACTAAAATTGACAATATGAGCAGTGGAGATACTGGAAAAAAAGAGTACACTACGATTTTTTTGAAGAACTTGATGCCATATTTCATAAATCACACAATGTTCGTCCTCCTCATATTGCTTCTTCGGTGAATGGACCAAAAAATATGTGAAAAAGTTGTTACTGTCAGTGGATATGAAACCGGCGAGTAGATCTCTCCTGAAGAAACAACCCTTTCGACATGTCTGAACGAAGAAGTTCAATATGAAGATACCCCAAAAAAAAAAAATAAAAAATTAGACCTCAACCAGCATCATTGACCAGAAATGAAAATCTTGTCTATAAAGAAAGAGCTGTTAATGCTCTCGAAAGAATCGCGACAGCATTTGAGGCGTTCGTCGAAAAATGTAATGAAGAAATGCAATTTGATTTTAAATAATATCAATTTTTATTGAAACATAGTTCCAGCATTGATCGACCAATCACAGAGCTATGTAGCATCGTTTGTTCTTCATGTGATATACATCTACATCGTCATTTGGTAGCATCGTTTTTGTCGTCACAATGCGCTTCTATTCGAAATTCACTCGTGCGTGTTGATGCTTGTATCGAGGAATCTAAATTTCAGAAATTTATGAAAAATACGAGGTTTGTAAACAGATTTTTTTTATTAACATTTAAATTTGTACGTGAAGATGTTATTTGTTTCGTTATTGTTATAGCTCATCTTAAAATGAATAATCCTCCTCGTCGTGGTGTTCAGCATGCTTTGTGGAGGCGTTACATGGCGGAATTAGTGGAACGCAATCCACGGCAACCTAATGTTGTCCCACCTGAACAAGCACCAGCAGCAGAACAACAACAAGAAAATGATGTGAGACAACCGGAGATTGATGTTAGACAACCGGAGAGTGATGTTAGACAACCGGAGAGTGATGAACCACGAGGTGATCATGATCATGAACATAATGCTAGATTAGACCAACGAGGAGATTTGAATGAAAGGTAAGAATTCGATATAATTTTGAGTAAAATGTTGTGTCCTCTTTACCATAACACAGCCCATTGAATTTAGCGATGGGATGCGATGAAATTGATAATTTGTTGACAGTGATTATATTACATTAAATGGCATTAGTATAATATTACAAGGATGAAAATCCTGAAGATTCCCATCGATTGTGTCGTATTGCGTTTGTGCTCAGTTCCAATGAATAAATCGTCGAATTGTAACTATCTGTTTGTTTGTTTATTGTTTCACAGACTGCCTCTCCCACGTAACAAAAATAGACAACCACAAGTTCGACAACCAGAAGTTCGAGAACCTGAAGAAATACCTGAGGATAGACTGTTAGATGAAAGGTAACAATTCGATTATTATTCATCATATTTTGTTTATGTCATTATTTTTGATAATTTTTTTCTTTCGATTTATGTGCAGACCACCAAATCCGGTTCCCAATGCTGCAAATCCCTACATGTGGCCTGAATTGGCGCATGTTACATGTGTAAATTGCGGGTTCAAGGGACATTGAACTACTCAATGTCCCTACCCAGGTCATTACAATTTGGCCACATTGCTTGTGATTGTCAACAGTACACGAGTGACAGGTAAAAATTTGTTAATTATTTTATTACTCATTAATATTATTTATCACAGTTTTTAATTATATTATTTATTACAGAAGAAATTTGGTACCAACTGCGGCTTCTATGGACACCAATATCGGAATTGTCCCACTGGTGAAAAGGTATGTTATACCTGTCACCAGAGGGGACACATTTCAGTTGAGTGTCCGACAAGAGGCCATAGCAGCAGTAGCAGTACTATTAGTTGTAGACTAGAAGAATCAGCTAGACAACCAGAAAATAGTGAACCAGAAGTAAGACAACAAGAAGAAAGTAGACAACGTGAATTAGAACATGACAATGGTGGCCTAGTACATCGGCAGCAGCAACAGCAGCAACAACCGGATCAAATTTGTGTGATTTGTTTAGAAAATGAGAGGCAACTTTCATTCATCCCGTGTGGACATTTTTGCATATGTGAGGAATGTTATTGTCAGCTAGTAGAATTACATGATAGGGAAGTACCGTGCCCTATATGTAGGATGATCAGTCGCGAGACTGTTCGTATTTATTTATAAGTATCATGTATATATTATTCATTTTCTTTTTTTGTCTTGTATATCTCTTTTCATTTTATGTATTTCAAGTGGTTTTTTTTTTTCAATTTTATTTTTATAATATGTAAATTTTCATTTTTTTGTGATATTCGTTGTTCTTTTGTTAAAGTCTGTCGTTAAATAAATTTTTTTTTCAAACATTATGTTATTTGTTTTGGACAGGCAGCAGTATTAAACTATACTTACGAGAATTTGAATTGTAAAAATTTGGAATATAAAATAATTTAGGTAAAAAATAGATAGCAGAAATATGTAGAATTTGATAAAGAAAATAACGACGAAAGGCAAAATAAAATTTTTTCATTTTTTTGGTGAAGAAGGAAACAAACAAAAATTGAGAAAACAACTGATACAAAGGGATATATGTTTGCGTTAGTCGTCACACCTGAAAACATGATGAAGTTGGTCATCCTATGTGTACCTCACTGAATCGACCAAGTAGAATAAAAACGTATAAAAAATTATCTAATTTCTTTGGAAAATAATAGCCCAATCACACCTTAACTTTTCATAATGCTAGAATATTTGTTCAATAGAATGTCTAGAAAGTGACAATATAATATGAAAATTAATAAATATTCTATGAATCAAACCGATATTCGATAACCTATATACCCATAATATTTGTACAACTTTAGTCGACAACAATTTTAAAATAAAAATGACATTTATTACACATTTTGATTATACAATAATCTTGTAAATACACCGATAAACATTGACATCATTTACGGCGTCTTCATTATAAAACTACATCATCTGAATATTGACGCCAATATTATTACGAAAAATAAAATACATATATTTAAAACAAGGAAATCACATCAAAGTCACGTTGTCAAAGATTATCTCACTGTCTAATATCATTGAGTAATCCCATTTCTAAAGCTAACTGATCTCGTAATGCTCTACCCTCTTCATTTGTTGCACTACCTTGAGTTAATAATTGTTCTTGTTCTGGTGCTACAATCGTACGTTGCTGCAAATACACTGCACCTTCTGCCTCAAACCGAGGATGTAACATATCAGAAGAATTCGTTAAACAAATATTATGTAGAACACACGCAGCTATAATAGAAGCTGGTATGAGGTCTGTGCGAGACATATCGAGATCCTTAAAACGACGAAATCTACCAAAGAATAAAGCGAATGTACGTTCGATTACTTGTCGCGTCTTAGCATGTTGATGATTGAAGTTTCGCTGCCATTGAGTAAAATTACGTCCCTCGATATGGTGGTACTCAAAAGGTTTTGGCTTTATCTTTATTGCCTAGAATATATTCATGTGTCGAAAAATAATTCGAAGGATTATCAACAATTGCCTTATAAATTTCTGATTGTCTAAATATTCTAGTATCGGACACTGAACTCGGATATCCAGCAAAACAATCGATGAACTGACGACTATCATCACATATTGCTTGTAATGTAATTCCATAGAAACATTTCCGATTAATGTAAACTTGTGCATTATCTGATGGTGCCTTGATTTTTACATAGGTGCCATCAATAGCTCCGATAACGCCTTCGAAACCACCCATACGTTTGAATTTTTGGGATATGATCTGCCTCCTCCCCGAATTTGGCCAGGAAATAATTGTTGGCGCCAAACAGTTGAGAGCATGTAATACACGCAAAAAGCAGGCATGTAATGTTCCTTTTGATAAATCAAATCGACATGCAACAGATCTGTCATCAAAAAACAGTAACTTCAATTAGTATTATCAATTAAAAATTTAAAAATATATGATTTACAAAAATTTTTACCTGAAACTATCTGGAGTTGCAAACAACCACAATACTGCTAGTAACTACTTCCTCAGACATGTACTTAGGCGACCAACTGTCCGTTTTCTGGCCAATTTCGATGAAAGTTTATTTAAAAGCCATTCAAAGGCATATACTGATAATCGAAAATGAGATTGAAATTCAGTGTCAGTAAATCTTGGTACAGTATACTCAACAAATGATCGTATTGGCGATATTTGGGCAGCAGTTCGTTTCCTCTTTTTTTCCTCCTAGGATGCTCCTCATTCAGGAATCTTCATCATCTATATAAATACAAAAAATCTTATTAATTCATATAATAAAACACTATTATCACCTACTAATCATAATGCATTTACCTGCTTCAGATGATGAAAGAAGGAAGTCTTCATAAAAAATCACTGTACTTCACACAATGGCAGTCACTATAATTTTTAAACGCTCATCCATCTTTTAATAACTTATAATAAAATTCACTGACACTAATAACTGAGCATTAAAATATTTTCTAATAATTTTTTAATTAACATTTTCATAATATTTAATGGTAAAATATGAATTTGTGCGTGATATGTGTAAATAAACTAAATCTCCCATGTGATAAGAAATCGATATTTCCAAAATTTAAAATCGACAACCATTTCATCACGGGGTGACAATGTGAACCATCTCCAGACCAGAGTGATGGTTGTTCACACCCACCGTCAACTGAGGTGAATTTTTGAATGCGGTAAGTGTGACAACCACGGTCAACCATTTTTATGGGCGGAGTCAGGGTGAATTTCCAAACGGGTAGTTTTTCAATTTACGATGTTATTTTCACTTGGAGTGAATTTCTGAACGCCCCAGGGTTGCCAGAGGTACGGATTTATCCGTACGTGTACGGATTTTTCAAGGTATGAAAATCTGCGTACGGATTTTGTACGGATATTGTAAGAGGGTACGGATTCACACGGATTTCTTGCCACTAGTACGGATTTTTGAGCAAAAATACAATATAAATTATAATTAAGCATTTTTTTCATCACACAGTTTAGTTGCCCTGATTGCTGATGAAAAAAAAAAGTCAAATTTTCAAATTTTCAATGTTTGTTGGCTTTTGCCATCGAGAGTATAAATTTATAATGTCAAGAATATCGGAGAAGAGATAAAACGAATAAGAGAAGCCAAATCCCAAAAGTTAACAAAAATTAATAGAAAAAAAATTCAAATATATACACAATAACAAGATCACAGGAGTGACTAGAATCTAGATTGAGTTTGAGTAATAGGAATTCTTTCAAGTCAATCTGATTACGAATGAAGCTGCAATATCATTGAGCTAGAATCAGCCATAAACACGCCTGCAGCTACAGTTAGATCATACCCTAGTTTTTTCCTCATTTTAGAAATGAAATGCTAAACTCAGATATTGAAAGACTATAATGACGTTAATGACAAACAGCCTTAATTTTAACCCATTTATTCGATGTATTTCTACATTTTAACTAATAAAATTCTCCTGGTAAACAAGGAATAGCGGTTTTTTTTTTTTATTATTTTGCAAATTCAGAAAAAAAGGCGAATACTTGAAATATTATCCCAAAAGTCTCAAAACATAAAAAAAAAAAAAAAGAAGAAGGTACTTTTTCTTTCAAACGCGTTTGCAACACTGTACCGATTGTACGGATTTTTGGCCGTTGAAAAATGTAGAAATATGACAGAGTACGGACTTTCATATTTGAAACCTGCAACCCTGGAACGCCCTCCAGGGCCAGTCTATCTACTATCTACCTAGTGTATGGTCGAAGACTACACTCGGTATGAAAAATTTTCTTCGTGAGATAGAGTTACTTCTCGTAAAATTAATTGTAATTTAATTCAAAATTTAATGTTATTAAACGAGATAAATGCCAGATGAATGCTGTCGGTTCGTTTATTAGCTTCTCTACATTTTTCTTTTTTACTGACTTGGTGCGTTTTCTATTTTGCTTTACTTAATTCTCATTTTATGCAACTGTTAAAGTCATTTTCCCATTTATTTTTGTGAATATTTCTTACGAAGCTTAGTGATAACATAATGGTAAGTTTAATGAAGCACCTATATTTCTCGCCAAAACTATTAACCGAATAAAATTGATAAAAACATGATCCATCCACTCATTATATTTTCATTATTCGGCTTGTTTCAGGGAAAAGCTAAGCAGCTTCGGAAACAAGCTAAAAACATCAGTCAGAAAAAACTGTTGAATCTACGTGATGCTAGAATGTAGTTCTTATTCTTTCTGCTTGTGTTTCGATATTGCGTATCTTATAGGCTAGCTTCTAATTTCATATTCAGAAAAGAAACACAAAGGAAAGTTCCGAAGAAGAAGAAGAAGGAAATTCACCAGGAATTGAAGGTTCATCACGTGTAAGTTCTTAATTTCCGATAAAATATGAAAAACTAACGCAGTTCGGTGCCAGTTGCCCCCATTTCATGTAAATTATTTCGTGATGTTTTCTTAAAATCGTTATTTTTCATTATTTAACGTTGAACCCAATTTTACTTGATTTCAGACCACAAGTTTCGTCAGCCTGTTTCTTTCAGTATAACACACAACTCGGTCCTCCATACCATATCTTGGTAGACACCAACTTCTTAAATTTTTCAGTGAAATATAAGCTGGATATTTTTGAAGATATGATGAATTGCATGTATGCAAAATGTGAGTGTTTATTTTTCATATATTCGATTATTACATTTTGATCTGATTTGAAGTCCTTACGCTTACAGTTTTTGTAAACAAATTGTTAAATTTAAGACCTTACCTATTCACTTTGTTTGTAATTTTGATCACATTTTTTGTCATCATAAATGTAAGTACTCATACCAAACCGATATGATATAAATCTCGGTATTAAGGATCCTTGTCAAAACTTTCAGGTATTCGTATGTTACTGACTGTGTTGTCGGTGAATTAGAGAAATTAGGTCAAAAATATAAAATTGCGTTGAAAATAACAAAAGATCCAAGATTTGAAAGAATGCAGTGTACGCATTCTGGTACATACGCTGATGATTGTTTGGTTGAAACGAGTAACACAAGTATATCTTATTCAGTTTATAGAAGGTACTGATAAATTTTCGACAGTAGAGTAATTATATCCCATTATTTCAGCATAAATGTTCATTGTAGCGACTTGGTGATAAAGATCTTAACGCTCGTATAGAAAAATTCCTGGTGTTCCAATTATGTATATTTCCCATCGAAGGTAACTATAATTTGTGTTATTAATTATTTGCAAAACACCTGTGCACTCATTTAGAATGAGTCAGTGTTTCAATAATACTTATGAACATTTTTTTTTTTTCGTTATGGCTGTATTTTATGGTATGAGTTTACATTTCAGATACACAATTGAAAGAATGCCTGATGCATATGGAGCTCCAAAGATCTAGAATATGACGGTATTTGTCGTAATACATTTTTTATCTCTCTATACCTTTTTGTTTCATTAAAAAATCTTGTTTTACTTTGTGTAATAATTCTCTGCCTTTGTTCTGCATCATTATTCTTCTCTTTTCATGACACTAGTTATTTTATCTACGTTTTCTATAACTGCGTTTGAGAAAATGTATGATTTGACAGTGATAAATTCAGATTGTCGAGCAAAAATATGGATTTTTCTCTTTTTTACGTAGACTAAAGTCTCGTATTTCACGTTATCTTTATAACTTATAATTTTAGCCTTGAAAATGCTTCTCGAGTCAATTTGTGAAAAAGTGTTGGCCACACAACTTTTTACCAATGTTCTATGCATGAATTGTAAGAAAAGTGAAAACTGTATTGGAGAACTGATTTAACCTAATTTTCATTTTACTTCATGGCTTGATAGGTGAAGTTGGCTTTGGTTTGCTAACTTATGTTGAGTAAAATATTATTTCGTGTTATTTTTTTCTTTGTTTTAATTGAAACTTACTTAGTGTGTCTATAAAAATCTTTAGAAGAAACGAAAATTTGTTAAAAAGAAGTGAAAAAATGTTTTCAGAGTGAGAAACTGGAAAAAGAACAATCTTTTATTCTTCATTTTTTTTTATGTAGTTCTCGTATGTGTAGTCATCAGTTTCATTTGTGTTTCTGTAATAATAATGATGTTTAAAAATTTGATGAAAATGGAAAAATTATTGCGTTACATTTCTATCGTGCGTTATTCTTTCAATAGATGTGTTCAACTTGGGGGAAAAAAAAGGTAGGCCTAAAGACTTTTGAGGGTGCTATTCCACTAATGTTGATTATATGTGCCAGTAGTAAAAAGAAAATGTGACTTGAACATTAATGGAACAGCCCTCCTAAAAACTTTGAGGAAGGCTATTCCATTGATATTTAAGTTTGTCACATTTGCTTTTCATTGGCGCATACAGTCAACAAGTAGAATAGCATGATTATTAGTCATTTTACCAAATCCAAAATACCGAATGGAAAATTACCTAATTATTATTTGACCTAACGTACCATCAAATGATACAGGGAAAGAAAAATGCCAACTTGAAACTTTTTAGTTTAGAAAAAAAACAACCCACCTCACTTTACCTCCCACCATTTGATAAAGGCACAGAGAAATTACCATTTTCAGGTATTTGATGAAAAAAAAATTTAAATATAGTTTTTAAAATTTTTAGTTTTTTGGTAGAAGCATTATTTGGTAAAATAAATTCAATACAATTGATTTTGGAATAATGACCATTCAGTGAAATGGTCATCTAGTAAAAATGATTGGGAAAAACATCCCGGTACCAAGTAGTACACAAGTTTTTAGCACATAGTATTAAATACAATAGAGGACCCATGCGAAATGAAAAACAGCACTGCTTTTTGAGATGAAGTATCCCCATTCCTAAGGAATGATGCAATTTTTGTTTTATTTTCATCTACAAAATTTGGTTTGATGTGTTTCTGAATAGGGTACTGGAAGTAAATTTAAAATTAAGTTTTCAGCATTGAGAATGACAGTTAGGACTACATAAATTAGACAAGTATGTAGGATGCCAAATATCGCCATTTAAATATACTGTTATGATGTCAAACTGGGTCATTGACCATTCACCCCCCTACTAGCCAGTGAGAACCCCTAACAGATGATCCACAAATCAACAACAGCAGAGTAGACCTCTTCAGTTTTGTAGTCTTTTTTGTTTTTACACCCTCTTGCTACCAATCTGGCTTTAGGAACATACTCAGCTTTTTCATTGAGTTTGACAGTAAACACCCCCTTTGTATCTATCAACGTACAATTTTTTATTCTCGGCACTTCTTCCCAAACTTTTAAAGCGCTCATTGCATCAAACTCCTTCTTGATAGCAATTTTCCATTGCTCCTTGAATGTACTTTTCTC
Organism: Ericerus pela; assembly: GCA_011428145.1. Lineage (NCBI taxonomy): Eukaryota > Metazoa > Arthropoda > Insecta > Hemiptera > Coccidae > Ericerus > Ericerus pela. Next base: position 9,607 of record WOFM01001049.1, read on the forward strand.
AATGTCATTAAACTTTTCGGGAATGCAGTCTTTGATAAATCTCACATCTTTAGTCTTCTCTTGCTTGCATGCAGCTACAACTTCCTCACTTGTAGGTTTAGATTGTATAATTTCTGTAATGTTATTAGACTTTTAATGTTATTAGTTTCATCAAATCATACATCACATGTTATTGACATTTTTTCAGTATCTAGATCTACTGTAAAATATCCAGTATTAGTGTACCCTAAGAGTAGATTTTTTTCGCATCTTTTCATAAATTTAGGATCTATTCTTTGTAAATGAGACGCGGTTGAAATAAGAGAGTTGTTTCAGCAACAGAGAAAAAACATATATTAAAAGAATAAAAAATAACATTGAATAGTTTCGGTACAGATTAAGATGTCGGCTGATCAGTGTTGTCATGGTACAAGATAATTAAATGTATGAGTTCATAAGCAAGTGTGATCGAGAGAGTGGTTAGTCTGAGTGAGGAATTTGTTCCAACCTTTGACTATATACCATACTGGACTGCTAATCTGATAAGAATAACACAGAGTCTAATGAAACAACCAGTGAAGTTGAGTCAGACACCCGTATCCCCGTTCAAAATGTTAGTTTACTGGTTTGCTGTTTAAAAACATAGAGCTACCTGATCCGCATTTAACCGAATTAATTACACATTTCTATGTAAAAATTAGAATTAGACAGATTTGTAAGAATATTCGCAAGTAGATAAAAACATTTGTCATACAGCAACCAAAAAGATTATTTTTATGCATCAATAAATCAAATTTTAAATTGATTTCACTGAACTTTTTGAACTTCTGAGTTTTATAAAACTACAACACTCGATTTAATTCGTAATTAAAGCAATAATTTGGTAAGAAGAGACCTAGTCAAAGGAAAAGACAATAAATATTGATGTGAGGCGGTAATGCGAGGACTGAAAAAGAAGGTAAGAGAGAAGTATTCACGACAGAATTTATTAGCAGACTAAAATTACATTTGGAAATAAAATATGAATTAATATGAAATGGCGAAGCAACAGCGATAGCGGATCGAGAATGGTAGGGGAAGCACTTCGTGACGAGAGTGTACATGTGACATATATATATAGATTGACGTGATGATGATGATGAAGAATGAGATGAGGTGGGATTTCGTATCAACAGCCCCTGAAATTTTACCGATTGAGTTCTTCTCATGTTCTCTGAAAATAAACTAATTATTATTATTTCTAAAAAAATATTTAGTACAAAAATGATATATGCATAATAAAAAAAAATTCACATCGTATTATTAAGGTAACTTTGGTTTCAAGAAAAATTTTGTCCGCTGTGCTTCGAAAAATAAAATAAAATAAATAATTAAATAAATAAATAATAGATAAGTACATAAATATGGTAACATGTAAAGAGTATAGAACATTAATATGTGATATATAGAATAATATATGGTATCTGCAATAAACAAAAAAAAAATATATAAAAATTGGTAACATGCAAAAAATTTTTGTATACATAAGTGACTAATGGATGATTCATTAAGAAGTGTGCTCGAATATATTTTCTAACATTTACGAGTGTATGAAAAAAAAAAATCAAATCAAAAAAATCACAAGGAAATAAAATTAACAAAGATTTAAAAGGTATACGAGTATTTATCGGAAACGTTACGTTTAAGGATTTTATCTATAAATTGGCGTGTAATAATATGAAGCGATAATATATGATGTCCGTTAGCTTTATCTTTTACGTTTCTCTTTTGTGTTTGAGGTGGCGTTTGACATGTTTATTTTTGGATAAGGCAAGCTATTTGGTTTATCTTTATTGAGGTCGTGTAATGAGTTTTTATCTCTCATATATTGTTCAGATTTTCCTTTCATACTCTTGTGTGGGAATTTGTCGTGTATTTTTCTCACGCTTGTTCAAAGTTGTATGCTGTTTCTATTATTAGCGTTTGTAGTGTTTAAGCTTGTTCGATTTTAATTCTGTTTTCATTGTTGGGTTTATGATAAAATCGTGTATTTTTCTTAGACAAGTATTTTCGAGTGTATTTTTTTCATGAGTATTATTTATGAACAATATGAGAGTATTATTTCTTGTACAATATGTTTCAAGTTTCGACTTTAGAATTTTGACTTGGTACGACTTGACTTTTTTTGGATGGGTATTTTTCCTTCCACAAATAAATGTATTTAATATTATGTGAATAGATTCGTATTTTCTAGCATTTTTACAATTAAGTTTTCCAATTTTGTTCTGTCTAAAGATTTCGTAAGTAAATCTGCAAGTTGATTTTCGGAATTAACGGATCTGAAATGTATTATTTTCTCTTCCATGGCTTCTAAAATCGAGTAACATTTTATCATGAGAGCCCGCGATTTCTTCTGACTTCCACCAGAGCAAATTTTTTGAGTTGATATATTATCCTCCATTATGTCTACGATTATTTTTTCCCCAAAAATTTCAAAGTTCATGTATTGAATTACCTTTATTATATCGAGTGTGTCAAAAACTGCTATAATTTCTGCAGCGGTACTGGATGAAGCGTGGATTGTTTGTTTTGAACAATTCCACTTTATCAAATCCGGGAGATTTTGGGGAGTATTCAATGAAATTCCAGACCAAGCTGGAGCATTGTTCCAATTTGGGAGGGCCATTTGATTCCAATTTGGAATTCTATTGGGATAATATCCATTATTATTTCTAGGGAAATTGTTTCTCCCGAAATTTGGATTAAAATTTCTACCTTTATAATTACGGTTGAAATTTTGATTCCCGTTTCTATTTTAGTTATTCTGGTTCCAGTTTTGGTTCTGGTTCCAGTTACCATTATTATTATTATTATTATTATTATTATAATTATAATTATTATTGTTATTATTTCTATTTTGGTTTTGGTTTTGGTTTTGATTTCGATTTTGATTTTGATTTTGGTTATTATTATTATTTTGGTTATTATTATTTTGTTCGTTATTATTATTTTTATTTTGGGAATTTTTATTTTTCCTGGATTCCTGAAATTTCAAAATGTTCGCTATTGCAGCGCTTATTTTCTCCATTTCAGCTTTCCAGATTGGGTCGGATGATATTAAATTTACATTTTTTTTGGTTTTCTTTTCTGTTTTTCCAGATTTTAATTCTTCGATAGTTTTTTCTAATTGATCGATTTTTTTCTGTAACAGGGGATCTACATGTCCAAATGCTTTATCCTTAAATTCTAGATATTTAGAAAAAGCTTTGTCGAGTTCCTGAATTGTTTTAGGTTCTTTTTTAATAAGGAAATACTCTTTTCTTTTTCGGGAAGGTTTGGGCATAATTTTTTCAATTATTTTTTCTTCAGAAATATCAGGTTCAATTGTTTTTAAATTCTTTTTACAAACATAATATACGCAGAGAAATCAGCTTCTCCGTTGTAATTTCTTTCGTATAATATCTCACGTAATTGAGGTTTAGTCCTCGTAAAGACTTCCAAAATTTTTTGTTTTGTATTTTGCCAATTGTTGCATTTGGATTTGCTTGAATTCTATCTTCAAACATTTGTTTAGCAAGGCCTGAAATGCAATTCTTATTTTTTTTGAATTTCATGTTTGCATCCCAATTGAATGATTCTGCTTCATTTTCAAATCCAATTAAAATGATACGATATCTTCAGTTGGGGTGTGTCCATATAAGGAAGGTCTGATATTTACTGCAGCTTTTTACTGACATTTTGTTTTCTATTGGGGGATTAAATCTTCTAAAATTCTAGTTTCAAGTTCTGGGCTGAGAAAATCTTCGTCAGATTTTTCTAAGCACTCAGTAATATTCACAAGATTAATAGCAGTTTTAACTCTTGGAAATGGTGTGGAGTTATCCAAATTTTCCAAAAGTGGAGTTGGAAGTAGTAGGGGGGTTAAAATATTTTCTTATTATAGGATTTTCTAATTCGGGAATTTGTTCACGAGTTTTTCGTGTTTGTAAAATTATTTTAATATTTTCAGGGGTTAATAATTTTTGTATTTCTTTACTAGATTTGATTTTTAATAGGATATCCTCTTGAGTTTTTATACGAGAAAAATATTTTTTATCGACATCGATATTCAAATTTTGACATACATTAATTAATTCAAAGTTTTTAGCATCGATTAGCCAATTTAAATTAGTTTTAGTAGTATTGGGTTCGGATAAATTTTCCCAAGTTTCACTCATAAAAAAAATTATTTTCGCGACTTATAATTATTTAACACTTCTTATATTTAAGGGAGGGACGCGAATTATTATTAATATTAATTATTACTTTGTTCTTCTTCTCTTTGTTTGAACAGGAGCTTGATGGATCCGTTGCCGCTTTCCTGAACTCCGTCACCAGTCTCTATGTATATACGTTTGCTTTTCTATTTTTTTGTACAATAAATATCTTCTGTTGATTTTGAAGTTCGAGTTTCCTTTCACAACTGATTTTTTTCCACTTGTCACTAACCTTTACTTCCTTTCCTCAAGAGCACGCCTTACGCATTTCTCTCTGAGTACTTAACTAGAATTTTCAAGGTTAGAGCAAAGTACTTCGAACCAGAGGAATTGAAACAGCAGCTTGGATTCAGCAATTCCATTGATCAGGTACTAGAGCGAGAGTTCGATTCGCAATAGCAGACCAGTTGGGCGCAAATAATGTAACGGCCAAAAGAGGTGGTAAAGTACCTATTTAAGACCTCTTTTGGGAGTACACCATACACGAAATATCACGTACTTTAAAAGCAGTAATACTTCTAAAATAATTTCAAGTTTATCATCCACGCACTATCGTGGACCTTAACATTAATTAGAGACTCAATAATATTTCAAACACATGAGTGAGTTTACACATTTAATAAAATAATAATCTGTACATCACAGTACATATATCTACGTTAATATTTATACATATACGATCACAATTCAACAAGCAAGACTATCTGTTTACTAGAGACTTCTACAAGAGAGGTTCCAGGTACTTAGAAGTAGCTGTCAAAGAACTGAACAATTATACTACTGAATCGAGGGATTATATACTCGTTCAGGGTATGAAAACGTACGTGTCGGATAGGTAAAGTGAAGTAGGGTGTTGTTATTATAGGGTTGTGCTGACTCGTCGTGTACTCAAGGGACAGGTACAACTAGGTCATGAATATACAGAAGGTATATCTGTATATATAAAATTAAATACGGGTAATTTAGTGGTTGTTTACAAAGAGTTATAGGATGATAATTGTTGATAAATATCTACGTTTTTGGTATTCGAAAAGGAGTGAACAAATATGTTCGTCATTTCTAAAAATACACGAAAATATACGTTACAGTCATTAAAAAACCAAACAAATTATGTCTACAAAAAAAATTATTATTTGATAGTGGAGCTGAAGTAGACATTACGTCTGACCTTAAAAAATTAAGAAATATAAAAAAACTAAAAAAACCAAGGCAGTTTTTAGTTGCAATAAAAGAAAATTATCTTGAGGCAACTCACGTTGGTGAATTATTAATCGTAGTGGAAAATCGTTATGGCAACCAAATTGAAATCAAATTGAGTGAAGTCTTTTATGTCCCAGAACTGGCACTAGACATAATGTCTGGAATAAAAATAACAGAAAATGGAAATTATGGTATCTATCAGAAACAGTTTGAAGCAGATATTTGTGAAATTGAGTCAGGAGAAATAATTTTAACAGCAAAAATAGAATGTGGAGTCTTTTATGTCAAATACGAAATAATTGAGGAAAAAGAAAAGGCAATGCCAATCGTGGAAATGAAGGGGATGAATGGAATAATTACGAAATTGAGGAAGAAATAGTCGATTCAGAAAATGAATGGGATGAATATGAAATTAGTGAAGAAATAGTAAAAGATGATAATAAAAAATCATCTCAAAATAACGATAAAACAAAAGATACCCTAATAAATATCCAAAATCAACCAAACATCTATCCTAGCCAAGAGGCTGAACCTTCACATTATCCAACTGATAGGCAAAATGACTCAAATCCCAGTGAAATTCCCAAATACTTAATGATTATGATCATAATGAAAATATTGATAATCAAAACTCCAATGAACCTCCTGAAATCAATAATAATGAAATTGAAATTAATAATTATTCTAAAAATAATGAAAATTCTGATTGAAAAAAATACCTTTGGCATAGTAGATTAGCTCATATTAATGGAAGATATTTAAAAATTTTGCAAAAAATGCAAGTAGGGATACCAACAAACTTAAAATTTAATGATACAGATTTTTTAAATTGTGAAATTTGCAAACTTGCAAATTCACAAAGACTCAGCCACAGTAAAAAAATAAATAGGCCTAACAGAAAATTGGAAATAATATCATCAGATATCATGGGTCCTTTCACAACAGCTATAGGGGGGCAGAAATACGTTCTGATCTTTATAGACCATTTTTCAAAATATACCTTTGTGGTACCAATAATTGATAGAAGCCAAACCTACAAAAAATTTATTGAGTTTACAAAAAGCATGAAAAAAAAATTTCCTAATGAACCAATAGCAGTATTAAGAACTGACAATGCAAAAGAATATTTAGACACTAGATTAAGAAAAATTCTGTGAAGATGAAGGTATAGAATTAGACCAAGTCATACCTTATTCACCAGAACTAAATGGCATGGCGGAACGCCAAAATCAGACGATAATGAAGAGGGTAAGATTCATGTTGATAGAAAGTAGACTAGAAATTGAATTTTGGTCATATGCTGTTCCAACAGCCGCATACATAATTAATAGATCACCAACTAGAGCTAATGAAGGAAATAAAACTCCTTACGAACTTTTTTTTTGGAAGAAAACCCAATATCCAAAATTTAAAAATATTTGGATGTGTTGCTTATCGCCACATCCCTGTAGAAGTTCGTAAACAAACAGCAACAAAAGCTATTAAAAAAAAACAAAAAAAATTGATCCTAAATTAGCTCCTTGTGCGGAAAAAAATTTATTAGTTGGGTATACTAATACGGGATATGCCTTAAGAAGTCCTTACACCACTGACACACATAATGCTTGTGATGTCAAATTTGATGAAGGTAAAACTATCATGCATCTTAAAAAAGAAAAATTAATCGTTAAACCTGCAGAATATGTCAAAAATCCAAACCTTACTGAAAACGAAAATTTAGTGGTAAATGTAATAAGTCAAAATAAAATTTATTTTTAGAGGACCATATACCTAAAAATTTCCACGATATAAAAAACAACCCTTTTAAAAATGAATGGTTGGAAGCCATAAAAGACGAATTTGAATCCATGGACGAATTAAACGTCTGGAAAATTGTACCAAAAGAAAATTATGTAAGCATAGTAGATGCAAGATGGATCTTCTCTTGTAAAAATGACAAAAATGGCGACATGAAAGCCAAAGCAAGATTTGTTGCTCGTGGCTTTAACGATAGAAATTAATATAATTTAAACCAAACTTTTGCACCTGTAATTCCTATTTGGTTAATAAGATGGCTATTATCCACTGCTAACAAATATGAACTAAAACTCCGTCAATTTGATGTAAAAACAGCCTTTTTAAACTCGCCCATCATTAAACCTGTATACATTAGAATTCCGGAAGGTTGTCCTGCAAATAAAGAAAAACACCTCCTAAAATTAAATAAATCAATCTATGGTTTAAAAACTTTGTCAAGAAGCTGGTTTGACTTATTAGATGGCACTTGTAAAGAAATTGGTTTAGCGCAATCGAAAATTGATCGATGTTTATATTGCAAAAATAATGAAAAAGGAAATTATTTATTCTTTATTATTTATGTAGATGATATTCTCGTGGCATCCAACTCTGATCAGATGCTCGAAAAAAATAACACAAAAAATTCAAAACTCATTCACCCTAAAAATAACCGAAAATCCAAAATTCTTTGTGAGTTTTGAAATAAATAGGGATCTAAAAAAGAAAACCATTTCATTAAACCAATCAAAATATATCGACAAAATTTTAAAAAAATTTAATTTAAATAAGTCCAAACCACATTATATCCCGATGGAGACAAATTTAAAAATTTCCAAACCTGAAAATGGCCAAGACGATACCGAATTTAGATCTATGATTGGTGCACTCCTATATCTTGCACGAATAACAAGACCTGACATTTTATTTGCCGTAAATTTTCTATCAAGATATCAAACATGCTCAAATGAGCAAATTAAAAATTATGCAAGAAGAGTCTTTAAATATGATAAAAATACCAGAAATTACGTTTTAAAGTTTAATTCAGATGAAAAGGGAATACACTCATACATCGATGCCTCATATGCTCCAGAAATAGACAACTCAAAAAATATTGAAATTACTGATTTAAATAAAGGCAAAAGCATTACTGGGTACCTCATATATAATAATGGAGACTTATTAAACTGGAATGTACACAAACAAAGTATTATAGCCACATCATCTACAGCAGCAGAAACAATAGCAATTTTTGATGCTCTAGAAGATTAAAAGTTATGTGGTATCTCGAAAAATTTATTTTCGGACTTAGTGAACCAGTAACAATTTTTGAAGATAACATTAGCACTTTGAGAATTTGCTTGGGAGGTGGCCAAAAAAGGGCAAGAGCATTGATGATTAAGTGCTACTCTATTTTAGAAGCCATAAATGAAAAAATTATCGAAATTAAATTTGTCAGATCAAAGGATCAATTAGCCGATATCATGACCAAAGCTCTTGATAAAACTAATTATTTAAATTTAATCAATCAAATTCTTGATACTTCTATTTTCTGAAATTATACAAAAAAAAAAAAAGGAAATCGTTTTAGTTACACCAAGAGGGTTAGTACCCAAGAAAATGTGCTAAATATTTATTCAGTACATTATTATCTTATAATTCTTATCGTGAAAAACGTATTTTTTATTTTTTATTTAGTATTATTATTTATTACACTAAATTTGAGAAAATATAAAGGTGAAATAAACCTAAATTCATTTTTATTTTTTTTCATTTTCATACTCGTTTTTTATTGTATTTTATACGTTACTCGAATGTGATAGATGAAACCAAACATGTTAATATTACTCAACTTTAAGAATTTTAGCCTTTTTTTTTCATTGTTGATTTTTTTTTATAAGTTTTAAACTCTTTATGTTTAGAATAATAAGATATCACTTTCCCAAATCGTTTTAGAGGTTACGATATATTCCATTTAATTTCATTTTATTTCATCTCACAACTATACCAAATTCATGCTCGTAAATTGTCAATTATTGAAAATGTAGATAGAATATGAATAAAAATACTTGTCAAAATTGGTAAAAATAAACCTTTTAATCTGATAATTATTTCAGATACTTGTATATTTTCGATCAAAACTGGTAAAATTCGGTTGAATTATCCATTCTTCTTTGTATTTGACCAGTACCTGAAAAACGAATAAGTTCTTTCTATAACAAAAGATATACACTATGTAGAGATAAATACTTTGGAAATTAACCTGTTTGATTTGCTTAATATTCGTTGGAGAATAAATCCTTCACTTAGTTATTGTTATCTGAAACAGAAAAGAGAATAAAATATTAGTTAGATTGCATGAATTTGGAAAAATACTTTAAAATATTTGATAAATTCTCTACTTACTTGCGTTCGAAATAAATTGAAAGTAAAAGTTTATCGTATTCAATGATCATCCATTTGTGTGATGAAAAATCGAAGATTTATTTTATTTTATTCACTTCCAATTTTACATTGTTATTTACTTTCATTTTTATTGCAATAATTTGAGTAATCTCGATAAAAACTAATAAACGTCTTTGAGGAATGTTAAAATTGGGTGATATCATGTTTTCATTCAGTAATAAATATTTACCTTTTTTCGAAAACACAAATATATAAGTAAAACTAGATAGGGCATTCTAGAAAATGGGAACTTAGTCTCGATGCGATCTTTGGATGCAAGACTATAGGGGGTGTTGTGGTGGTAGTCATGCAACCTCGCTCACATCGTCACCCAACTATACGGTAACACTGAATCATTCTTTTCCCACTTTTATCCAAACTAAATGAGAAGGAGATTACTCATCTTAGTTTCTTGTTTTTTATTCCGTTTCATTACGATCTCAGTTAAAGTCCAATACTTTAAATTGTTGATTTAATTTTTATATTGTTATTATGTTGTTGAAGTTTGTGTAATAAAACAAATTCTTTTTCATGTTATATAATTTCGTTCGTTTATTCCCTTTTCAAATTTCACTCAAAAATTAATTCGCATCCTTGGCCAAGAAAACTTAATCATCAGATAGGTCTGAGATTAAAGCTTTTCACTTCAAATAGTATATGTTATATATAAAAGATGGTAGATGGTAACCTGTAAAAAAATATTAATAAAAAAAATAAATGGTAACATGCAAAAAAAAATTATTTCGTGTATATAAATATTCATTGTGGCGTGTGCCTGAATAAATTCTCGAACATTTACGAGTGTAAAGTATTAAAGGAAAAGAAAAAAAAATGAATGAAAGGAATAAATTAACAAAAGATTTTAAGATATACAGGCGTGCATAGGAAATGTTACATTTACAATCTTATCAAGTACGTTGGCATGCAATAGTATGAAATGATAATATATGTTGTCCGTTAGTTTTATCTTTTGTGTTTTCTCTTGTGTTTGAGGTGGCGTGTAACATGTTATTTTTGGATAAGGCAGGCTATTAGTTAATCTTTATTGAGGTCCATGTAATGAGTTTTTATCTCTCGCATATTGTTAACATTTTCCTTTCATACGATCTGTGGGAATTTTTTGTGTATTTTTCTCACGCTTGTACAAAGTTGCATGCTATTTCTATTATTAGCGTTTATAGGGTTTATACTTGCTCGATTTTAATTCTGTTTTCATTGTTGGGTTTGCAGCAAAATCGAGTATCTATTTTTGACAAGTATTTTCGAGTATATTTTTCCTTTAAATATTATTTGCAAACAATATAGGGGTATTTTTCTTGTACAATATGTTTCAAGTTTGGACTTAAATATTTGACTTGGTACGACTTGACTTTTTGGACGGGTATTTTCCGTAATAATGTATTATATTATGTGTATAAATTCGTATTTTCGAGAATTTAATTATTAAATTTTCAAATTTCATTCTGTCTAAGATTTTGTAAATAAATCTGCAAGCTGATTTTCAGAATTGACAGATCTAAGTGGATTATTTTCTCTTTCATTGCCTCCAAAATCGAGTAGCATTTTATCATAAGTGCTCTCGATTTCTTTTGGCTTCACCCAGAGCCAATTTTTTGAGTTGATATATTA
>WOFM01001050.1:0-15261 GCA_011428145.1 Ericerus pela
AGACTTGTGGTAATATTGAGGTTTATTGCACGAATGAAAAATACATTATTAACAGAATACGAAATGGCGAAGCAACAGCAATGTACGATCGAAAGTAGTAGGGGAAAGCACTTCGTGGTGAGAGTGTACGTATGACATATATATATAGTGATCGTGATGATGATGATGAAGAATGAGTGAAGGTGGGATTTCCGTTACAACACCCCCCTGAAATTTTATCGAATGAGTTCTTCATCATGTTCGACGCTGAAATTAAAATTATTATTGTTTATATAAAAATGTTAATATTAAAAATGACATATACGTAATAAAATATTTTCTAAAAAAATGTTGACATCGTATTAATTTAAATATTATGGCAACTCTATGTTTCTAAAAAAATTTTGGTTTGCTGTGCTTCGAGAATAATAATTCAAAATAAATAAATAAATAAATAGTAAAATACATGCAATAGTAGGTTAATATGTGATGCTGAATAATATATGGCATCGAATAAAAAATATTAATAATTATAAAAATGTATATAAAAAAAATAAAAATGGTAACATGCAAAAAGTTTTTTCGTATATATTGATGACTAATATAAAATATATTCGGAAGTGTGCTCTGAAAATATTCTCGAACATTTACGTCTATATAAGAATTGAAGAAAGGAAAAAAAAATAATCACGATTAAATAAATTGACAAAGGTTTATGAGGCACACGATCGGTTATCAGAAACGTTACGTTTTACAGGTATTATCTGTTGTACATGACATGAAAAGATTATAGAATAATATTCATCGCATCGCTTCTTTATCTTTCGAGTACATCATTGTGTTTGAACTGGCGCTTACAACATTTTATATGATAGAGGAACGTTTTCGACTTATCTTAATTTGCGGTCATGTAATGGGTTTAATCTCTATTGTGTTTATTGTCGTAGAATTGCCTTTCATTACTTCGTGTGGGAATATTACGTGTATTTCTCTCACGGTTGTTGAAAAATGTACAGAATTTTTATTATTCGAAATGTAGGGTTTCTACTTGCTTGATTTTCTTGCTTTTTTCTTTGTTAATATTTTCGAGATTCGAAGCATTTATCTATTGCAAGTATTTTCCGGTAAATGGTATTGTTGAGTACTAATTTTGCATTAAATTGAAGGTTATATTTAAGCACTTATTTTCATGTTACGACCTATATTTTGGACTTGGGACGACTTTTATATTATGATGATGAATTCTGAAATATATTATGACTTTGGAATAAACGAATTATTTTTATATTATATTATGTGTAAATATTCGTTTCGTTTAATATTTTGACAACAATATTTTCGAATTTTGATCGATCCAGTGATTTTGTCAAAATGTCTGCCAACTGATTTTCGGAGCTTACAGTTCTAAAGAATATTATTTTTTCTTCAAATGCCTCTAAAATTGAGTAGCATTTGATCATTAGGGCTCTCGATTTTTTCTGACTACCCCCTGAACATATTTTTTGCGTTGAGATGTTATCTTCCATTATATCTACGCTTAATTTCTCACCTAAAATTTCATAATTCATATTTTGTGTGACTTTTAATAGTATCTAGTGCATCATAAACTGCGATTATTTCCGCTGCCGTGCTAGATGATGCGTGAATAGTTTGTTTAGCACAGTTCCATTCTACTAAATCCCCATAAGAAAATATCATAAATCCTGTTATGGATTTTCCCTTTCCTAAATTATTTATGTCTATATTGTTTTCATCTACTTGGGGTGCATACGAGGCATCAATATAGGCCTGTATACCATCCCCTTCTGATTTATATATTATATTGTAATTTTTCGTATTATTAATATATTTAAAAATTCTCTTTACATAATTTTTTAATGTATTGTTAGAGTTATTTTGGTATCGGGATAGAAAATTTACCGGGAATAAAATGTCCGGTCTTGTAAGTCTCGCTAAGTATAGCAATCCACCTATCATTGACCTATATTCGGTGTCATCTATACCACCTTCAATTTTATCCAATTTTAATCCCGTTTCCATCGGAGTGTTCGTATTTTTCAACTCCGAAATTCCAAATTTTTTCAGCATTTTTTCTATGTGTTTGTATTGGGAGAGTATTATTGTGTTTTGTTCTATATTTCTATTTATTTCTAGTCCCACAAAAAATTTTGGGTTATTTATGATGGTGATCGTAAAATCTTTCTGTAGCTCCTCATTTATTTTTGTAATTGATGACTGCAGGTTCGATGCGATCAATATGTCATCTACGTAGGTTAGAAAATATATTTTTTCATTATTATTAATTAGTGTATATAAGCATCTATCGCTCTTAGTTTTAATAAAGCCCATTTCCCTTATTTTTGCGTCCAACAGGTCATACCACGACTTACTAGATGTTTTTAATCCATATATAGATTTTTTTAATTCTAAAACCTGATTTGTGTTGATATTCACACCTTCAGGTTTTCGTACAAATATAGGTTTAATGATTGGTGAATTTAGGTACGCAGTTTTTACATCGTACTGTACCATAATTAATTTTTCTTTATTTATTATAGATAGCAATGATCTTATTGTCCCTATTGATGCTACGGGGCCATGGGTTTCCGCAATATTATATTCGGTTCTATCCCTAAAACCTCTTGCTACAAGTCTTGCCTTGGGTTTTGGGTTCCCAAATTCATCAAATTTAATTGTGAATATCCATCTTGTATCTATTAGTTTTTGGCGATCATAGTCGACTATTTCCCACACGTTCATATCATCGAGAGAATTAAATTCGTCATTTATTGCTCTGATCCAATCATCTCTAAAAGGGTTTGATTCTATATCAAAATAATTTTTGGGTATATTATCTTCTATATATATTTTATTGTATCTTATATTTATATTCATGATTACAGGATTAATTATTCCCAAATCGTATTCGTAATCTGATGATTTTATTACTAATGGTTTATTATTTATGAGTAATGATTTTATGTTCTGAGTTTCATCCACTTTAACATCACATGAAATATATGATTTTGTGTTGTAGGGGTCTTTAAGACAATATCCCGTATTTGTATAACCCATCATTATATTTTTTTCGGCTCTATGAGCTAGCTTTGGGTCAATTTTATTTTTAGATTTTGCTTTGGCTTTGGTGGCATTTTGCTTTCTGACTTCTACAGGAATATGTCTGTAGGTCAATGCTCCAAAAACTTTTAAATTTTTAAGGTTTGGTTTTATCCCATAGAATAGTTCGTAGGGTGTTTTATATCCTTCGTTTGCCTTTGTGGGGGATCTATTAATTAGATAGGCCGCTGTTACCACAGCATAAGACCAATACTTTATGTCCAGGTTGGCATCAATTAGCATGGCCCGTACTCTCCTCATTAAAGTTTGATTTTGCCTTTCGGCAACACCATTCAATTCCGGAGAATATGGTACCACATAATCCATCGTTATGCCAGCTTCCTTGCAATAATTTAGTATTTTTATATCAGTATATTCTTTGGCGTTATCACACCTAATAGTCCCTATGGGGTACTCTGGGAATTTATTTTTCATGGATAATATAATATTCTTAAATTCATTCGTTACCTGACTTTTGTTAACAATAGGCATCACGAACGTATATTTCGAGAAATGATCTATAAACGTTAGGATATATTTTTGGTTTGCCACTGAAGGAGTAAATGGACCCATGATATCTGAGGATGTTACTTCTAGTTTTCGAGTAGGTTTATTTCTAACACTATTATGACCCAATCTCGAATTATTAGCAATGCAACATATTTGGCAATTTAAGAAATCCTCATCCCTAAAGTTTATATTATCTGGAATGCCTACTGCCAAATTTTTAAGTTTTTGTAAATATCTGGCATTCAAATGCCCTAATCTCCTATGTATAATTAATTTTTTATTAATATTATTATTTATTTGTGGATTTTGAGGTATTTCCTCAATTTCATTATTATCTTCTTTTATTTCATCTTTCTCACCCCCCTCAGATGATTCTTCATTATCGTCATCTTCTTGAATTTCTAATTCCACAGTGAAATCATCCCATTCATCATCTATATTTTGAGTGACGGGTGCACATATTATGTTATTATCATTATTATTCATATTATTATTATAGTTTTTATTTTTATTTTCGATATTATAATATACATAAAATATCCCCTCTTCTTTTTTTGCTGTTATTATTATTTCAGCATTTTCAATAAAATATATGTTAGCTATATCCTTTTGTTGATCTATATTGATCATACCAGTGTTCGTAATTTTTATGGCTGAGATGATATCTAAATTTAGATCCGGCACATAATGAACGTCCTTTAACTCTATCAATGATTGAATCTTACTGGAATTCTCGACTTTGATCACCATTCTTCCCGTATGGGTAGCATATAAAAAAGTATTTTTTCCTGCACATTGCAATTTTATTGGAGTCACGAATTTTTTAACATCGACTAATTTATCTAAGTCAGATGTTAAATGCACTTCTGCAGCTCCATCCAAAATTGCTTTATGATTTAATATATCATAATTTTCATTTTTATTATTATTATTATTTATTAGCTCGTTCATTAACCATTCATTATTATTTCCATTAAATTTTTTTACCATACAGGACATTTTCACCTGTTGATCCGAATTCTCTTTTTTATTAGAGTTCGGTTGGCTTGTATTAGTTTTAGGGGGATATGTTCCCTGACTATTATTAAAATTATTATTGTTATTATATTCTTGTGAACCATTACCATTACAATTTTGCGCTATGTGGCCAAATTGCCCACATTTGTAACATTTTGGATTATTATTTTGATTACCATTCCTATTATTGCCTCTATAATTATTACCTCTATAATTGTTTCCTCTATAATTTGAGTTACCTCTGTAACCATTTCCTCTGTAATTGCCATTACCGGTATTGCCATTACTATTCGAATTACTATTTTGGTTTTGATTTGGTTCATTATTGATACCATTATTCCCATTATTATTAAAATTTCCATTATTACCATTAAAATTATTTCGATTACTATTTATGTAACCATTTCGACCATTTCCGTTTCCTCTATAATTATTTCTACCTCTAAAATTGTTATATCTTCCCCTGTAATTATTCCTATTATAATTATTATTATTATTTCTATAATTATTATTGACTTGGTTATTATTACCATTCTGTTTTTTCAAAGTTTGATCTCTGAATTTCTGATCAGAGTCTTCCCTTAATATTCTCTTAAAATTGTCTAAATTTTTTTCATTTGAAGGTAAATTTTCGTATTGTATTTTTGCAATTGCTTGTTCGTAACATAAGGCTAATTGCAAATTTTCAAGTTCCTCTGATTCCGTGACCTCTTTACCACTATCTCTTACGTCAGTTACTAGCTCATCCCATTTTTTTTAGGAATCCTTTCATATTTCCTCCAGGCTGAAATCTAAATTCCATCCATTTCGCTTTTGCCATATTTGCAGTGACAGAAGTTTTTGTGCCGTAAATATTATCTAATTTTTTTAGCATAAGAATTGCTGTATTGCAATCTCGTATTTGTTTTGTTATTTCATTAGATACTCTTTCTAAAACAAAAGCTTTGGCGTTATCCTGCATTTTACAGTAATTTATCATATTTCTATCTGGCCGAAAATTTAAATCATCAATATTGTTTATATATGGCTGTAAAAATTCGTGTTCCCCAAAAATATCATAGTATCCTGCACCTCGGATAGCAGATATGATCATTCTACGCCAATCTAAATAGTATTTCCCATTAAAAACTTTTCCAAGTGGGGCTTGTATGGGTTTAATTTCGTTTGGGGATGTCATTTCTTCTTCTATTTTTTCAAAAACTAACAAATTATTTTTCTTGTTACAAATAGGTGCGAATTTTTTATTTTCGATTGATTCTTTTTCTAATTTTTTTATTAAACTTTTCTCTTCACGATTTTCTATTTTATCCAGTTTTTTTTAATTTATTCAATTAGAAAAATCTATTCATGAATTTTTCTTTTGATTTTTCTGAACTATAAATTCTATTTGAGAAATAGTTTACTGAGGATTCTGCAATTTTTATATATTTTAGGCTACTAATATTTTCTATTCTTCCTGAAATATCTACTACAAAGGACTCTAATATTATTTCCCCTGTGAAATATGTGACGTAGGGTAAATCGTAAGTTTCTATTTTTATATCGATAACTCTTTCACCTTCAAATTTATTAATTAATTCTTTCAATTCTTCTTCTTTAATATTATATTCACCCAATTTTCCTTCGCACAGACTAATTATTGGGGGCATAAAAATTTAATTATTATTCTACCTAGTTCAAATACAAAATCATGTACCACGAAAAATAACCAACTTCAATAAATATTACCTTTACAAAAATAAAATATTTTACTTTACTTCATCTGTTGCGCTGACGAATAATCCCAGTTTTCTGTTCTTTGCTGTTGACCGTTGTACTGGCTGCTTAAATTTTGTTTGGAGTTGTCCGAAAAGTTGGGTCCTCGATTTTGTGGATCTGCGATGAGTCCTCGACGACGGGAGCAGTTTTCCTTGGGCTGTTCACTCGATCTCTTTGGCGGTCCTTCTTGGTTTTAACGTTCGATGACTTCCAGGTTCGGCCGTTATTAAGTCGGGAACTTCAGCTTCAAATTTACGATTTTATTTTTTGAATTTTCAAAAAATTAAAATTAATTAAATTTCGAGTTTAAATTTCTCGTGAAGAAAAAACAATTAATTCTTCATATATTACACGACAGAAAACATGAAAAGATTTTTGCGCAACAGTAAAATAAATTTAACAGATTATTTCATTTGTTTAAAATTTTTAAGTCTCTCCTCATAGTTCTACCGCAGCGATGGCTACCATGATGTGAGGCGTACAGAACGAGGATCGAAAGAACTTGAGACTTGTGGTAATATTGAGGTTTATTGCACGAATGAAAAATACATTATTAACAGAATACGAAATGGCGAAGCAACAGCAATGTACGATCGAAAGTAGTAGGGGAAAGCACTTCGTGGTGAGAGTGTACGTATGACATATATATATAGTGATCGTGATGATGATGATGAAGAATGAGTGAAGGTGGGATTTCCGTTACAACAAAATGTTAGTTTACTGATTTGCTGTTATAAAACATAGAGCTACCTAATCCGCATTTAACCAAATTAATTACAAATTTCTATGTAAAAATTAGAATTAGACATATTTGTAAGAATATTTCGCAAGTAGATAAAAAAATTTGTCATACAGCAACAAAAAATATTATTTTTATGCATCAATAAATCAAATTTTAAATTGATTTAACTGAAATTTTTGAACTTCTAAGTTTTATGAAACTACAACATTACCGATTTAATTCGTAATTAAAAGCAATAATTGTGGTAAGAAGAGACCTAGTCAAAGGAAAAGACAATAAGTATTGTTGTTCAGTCACCTCTTCACTACGCTCATACATTAGCGCAACCTACGAGTGATGAATGGTAAACGTAATTCGATTCATTCTTTCGTATCTGTGGTCGTTCATTTCACCTGTGGTATTCTACCCAGGCTTTGTCTATCTTTTTCGGCATCATGCCCATGTTATATGTTTACTGGGCATTAAACCTTCATGACGAGAACAATGTTTGTTTTTTATTGAACTTAGAAAATTAATCTCTCAAATGAAAGATCCTCATTGTTATTAATAGCCATTTTTAACAAACCCAACATGATAGCAGAGCATTTGGGAAATTTTTTTCTGTGATTAATTCGTTTTTTTGTTCGTAGTATTTCATTCAAGTGATTGGAATCAAAAAATTTAGAATTTTGTAAGTAATTAATAATTTCATTTTTCTGTATGATTCGTTTCATTTTGCTGTTTGTGAGATGTAAATCGTTTGCCAAATTGGGGAAATCAATGTGAATTTCAGCCGACATATCCGCTGAAAGTGATTATTCACCCATCCAGTTCATTCAATTTTTTGCCAAATCATTGCTGGAAGAATCAATATGGCGGTAGCTGAAACGTAGAAAATTCATTAAACAGCAAAGTATCATGTTTTATTATGTTCATTACTTCATATAATTAATCATTTCCCATCCGTTTTTTGTCGTTTGGTTGGATTTGGCCGTCCTTGTGTCCGCTGATTCTGATCATCGAAGCTGAAAAACGAAAGATTGTGAAGCTGCAGGAGTCCAAATTTGATCATCGGGTTACGTTGGCAGGTGAATTTGGATCGCAGAAAGGGTATCAAAAACCTCCGAGGTAAAAACCTTTGAAATTTCGCCATTGGAAATCATCAGTTTGTTGCTGAACAATTCAAATCTGAAACCGTTACCAGCAAGTAAAGACAAGAAAAGCTGCTAAATCTGGTATCTAGTTTGAACTTGAAAACAAGTAATTTTGTAACAGTTTTAATTTGAATCAATAATATTCTCGCACATTATGCATTTCCACTAATAATTCATGTATTTGTTTACATATATTTCATTTTGTGAATGAATATTTTGGATTGTGGGTTGTAATTCAGTTAGATCGAGTCATTGGGCTCTGATAGAATTTTCCATTTTGGGATTTTGAATTTAAAGTTGAAATTTTGATTTGAAAACGGTATTGATCGTATATTTAATGATTATTGATCATATTGAAAATTGTTTCTGCAATCTTATGAGCTATTTAGATAATAATTTTGTGATCCCTGCTCGTTTTGATCATTTTTGGATTTGTTGCACTGAATTTGGCGATTATCAATAGAAAATTTGAAATTTGATTTTTGCATTTTGAATTCGGGAGATCGTTGAGAGATACATTTAGAGGTACTCGATCCATTGGCGTCAGAGGACGGTTTCTGAGGATTGGTTTTCTGATTGCTGAATTTTGTTTCACTTTTCTGAAATTAAAAATTGAAAATGTCAAATGAAACACCAAAAAACAAGTTCAAAGGGCAAAATTATGAGGCCTGGAGACTGACGGTGATGTATTTTTTGCGAGGTGAAGGTTTTGCTGAAATTTTAGATGATAAAAAGACTGAATTAGCGGTTTACAAGGTGGAATCAGAAAAAAGAACGTCGGAGCAGAAGGAATACATTAAAAAACAGGAAAAAGCAAAAGCGATTGTTTTTGATCGTATGAGTTTTGATATTATTGAGAAAATAAGGGATGCCATTTCCATTGGCGATATTTTTGCAAAATTAGACTCTAGATATCGTGGCACTACGCCTATTGAAAATATCAATGCAAAAAGACGATTCTATGAGATGAGATTTTGCTCAGGGGGGAATATGCGGTCATTTGTTGATTTATTTTCGAAGACAGTTCGCAAGTTACGCGATTCTGGAAGTATTCTTTCTGAGGCTGACAAGACTGAACACTTGTGTATGGCCATGCCTTCGGATTATGAAATTTTGTTATTAGAATTTCGTAGTTTTCCATTGGAAAAAAGAACTATCGAGGTTTTGCACAGGTTATTGATTGATCGAAACAATAAGCTCTATAGTGAGCAAAAAGAAAAAAGGAATGTGAATTCCAATAATTTCCAAAATGGAAATAATTTTAATAAATTTAATAAACGTTTTGATAATTATAATCGGGGTAATAACCAAGATAAGGAAAAAAGACATGGGTCTAGTGATTCGGGATTTAAACAAAATTTTGAAAGAAAAAAAGAAAATGAAAGCAAAACAGAACCTAAACAAAGCAAAAAAGAAATAAAATGTTTTAATTGTGGCGGTATTGGCCATTATGTTGGTCAATGTCTGTCTGCTAAACCAAAAATAAATAAAAATGACCAAAAATCCACAAAAAAAGTGGAAAAAGAAAAAATCAATTATGCGGCGATGGTCCAAACAGTGGACAGCAATTCTGACTCTGCTGGTTCGTCTGGTAATTCCTCTTTGAATAGTTCGTTTGAGGAGGAAAGGCCTTATATTCAATTATCTGAGAAATTCTTGCTTGATTCCGGTACTCAGCAGTTCCTTGTAAATTCCCTTGAGAATATGTATGATGTTCAAAAACTTGATCCTCCGTTGAAACTTGTGTCAGCCAAAAAAGATGCTGTATTTTACGCTACTCATAAAGGTCAGCTTGCCGTAATGTTGGAAAATAATAGGCGTCAACAGGAGATTATTAACTTGGAAGATGTATATTATTCTGAAGAGTTAGAACATAATCTGTTTTCGACAACACGTTTGACACAAAAAGGTGAGTTTCAAAGTTGTTATGTCAGGAAAAAAGGCGCATATCTACGTTAGGCAGATTAAACAAAAATTGGCTACGGCGTACAGTAATGGCAGTGGACTGGTTTTAGATTTTGAGAGGATGGAAGTGATACAAAAAGGTGAATGTGGAGCTATGTTTGCTGATGAGGAAGAGGAAAATAGAGAGCTTGAAAGTCAAGAGACAAATTGGAGTGAATTTGAGGTCAAATTGGAGGTTTCGCCAGAGTACAATATAGATACTCGAGTCGACGTGCGCCCGGGACCACAGATTGAAAACACAAAAGGAAATGAAAAACAAAATTAAAATAAAGAACAAGATAAAAAAAGAGAAGAGATCGATGAGAGTAAGCAGGTTGTTAACTCAAGTCAGGCGTCTTAGACTTCCGAGGTGAAGTTGTCGAAAACAACCCAAATGAAACAATTGTGGCACCGTAGATTAGGTCATGTAAATGCGAAATATTTGAATTACTTGAGAGAAAGCTCAGCTGGTTTTCCAAATTTGGTGTTTAAAGACGATGTTTTCAGAAATTGTGAAATTTGTCTGTCAGCTAAATCCTACAGATTAGGCCATAACGGAATTCGTCTAAAACCCAGTAGGAAGCTGGAAATCGTATCTACTGACATTATGGGGCCATTTGTTGAATCATTTAGGGGTGAAAGATATATCATAACGTTTATTGACAATTTTTCCCATTTCACTATCATTGTGCCAATTGAAAAAAGAGCATGGCAAATGAAGAATTCAAAAAATTTTTATGAGAAATAAAAATAAATACCCTGAGTCACCTATCGCAGTGTTGAGATGTGACAATGCTCGTGAGTATACAGATTGTAAAATGAGAGATTTTTGCGATGAGCATGGGGTTGAGCTTGATTTGGTAATGCCATATTCACCTGAGCTGAACGGGCTTGCTGAGTGGCAAAATTGTGTGATCAGCGAAAAGACGCGTGCATTGTTGTTCGACTCGCAGCTCTCGATGCAATATTGGTCATTTGCGGCAACCACATCTTGCTATTTGAGTAATAGAACACCACACAGGAGCAATCCAGATAATAAGACTCCACATGAGATGTTTTTTGGTCGTAAACCGGATTTAAAAAATTTAAAAACTTTTGGGGCTTTGGCTTACAAGCACATTCCAATAGAAGTGCGTAACTAATCTGCTGTGCGCTCCAAAAAGAAAGGCGAAATGCGAATGGACCCAAAATTTATGTAGAGGTGCAAAAAAAATCTGCTTCTCGGTTATACAAATACAGGATACTTCACAATTAATCCTGATACAGAAAAAGTGTCAATAAGTTGTGATATTAGGTTCGAAGAAAATAAAAACATAAAAGACATAGAACAAAATAAAATAGAAAAATTACCTGAGCCGTCTGAGGAGTCATTGAGTGCGAATATTCCTGTGATAGCTGCATGCAGGGTAAAGAAAAACACAGACTTAAGATTTTTGGAGGACTGTGTGCCTCAAAAATATTCATAGGTTGAGTCAAATGCATTCAAAGATGTGTGGAAGAGAGCTATGGTTGATGAATTCAACGCAATGACAAACTTAAAAGTTTGGGAAGAAGTTCCTAGGTCCAAAGGTTGTAAGACTATTGACATCAAGTGGGTGTATACCGTGAAACAAAATGAAAAGCTGAGTATGTGGCAAAGGCGAGACTCGTTGCTCGAGGATGTAAGGACAGATATCAGTATCAAATTGATGAGACATATTCTCCTGATGTGTCTCAATGGGTGATCCGATGGGTGATCTCATTGGCCAATAGGGGGGGATGGTCAATGACATAATTTGACGTGCAAACAGCATTTCTGAATGGTGAAATTTGGCGTCCTATGTACCTATCCTTACCACAAGGCTATGTTACGGAATCACAAAATAGTATATTGAAATTAAACAAATCAATATATGGTTTAAAGACCTCATCAAAGTCGTGGTTCAATCTTTTGGACGAAAAATTAAAAGAACTGGGCTTCACCCAAAGTAAAATAGATCATTGTCTTTATTATAAAGGAAAATTTAATGAAAAAATAGCTTTTCTGGCCGTTTATGTCGATGACATTTTGCTTGTAACAAGTGAAGGTAGTTGGAAGACTGATATTGTCGATCGTCTTGTAAAAAACTTTGATGTGAAAATTGAGTATAATCCTAAGTGTTTTGTTGGGTTTGAGATCGATAGAGATCGAACCAATAAAACGATAAAGTTATCTCAATTTGCCTGTGTTGATAAAATAGTTAAAAAATTTGGACTTGAGAATGCCAATGGGCAAAATACGCCCATGGAAGTTGGTCTAAAAATAAACAAAAAAGAAAAAGGAGTAGATGATCGAGAATTTCGATCTATGATTGGTGCATTACTGTACTTGGCTCGAGGTACAAGACCCGATATTGCTTTTGCAGTGAATTATTTGAGTCGTCGCCAAGGCAATTCCACACCTTCGGATAAGTGGAATGTCAGACGTATAATAAAATACATTTCACATACTAAATCATACTGTCTATTATACCAGTCAAAAAAGGAAAATCTGGAAGCTTATGTAGATGCTTCATATGCCCATGATGTGAGTAACACTGATAGTGAAATTGTGGACATTGAAGTAGGCAAGTCAGTAACTGGTTATGTAATTTTTGCTAACGGCGATTTAGTTAGTTGGGCTGTTAGAAAACAACGACTTATGGCAGCATCCTCTACCACTGCAGAACTAATAGCTTTGCATGACTCACTCAATGACCTGAGGCTAGTTTGCCTTGCTCACTCGTTATTGCTCGGCAAAGAAGGTCCAATTGATATATTTGAGGATAATATTTCTGCAGAGTACGTCGCAAAAGGAGGGGAAAATAAAAGAATGAAAGCACTCATGGTCAAGTGTTATGACATTCTGGATGCTGTACAAAATAAAGAAATTCTGATTAAACAGGTTGCTACATCCGAACAGCAGGCAGACATTTTAACAAAAGCGTTAGACAGAAGGAAGCATCTTGAAGCCACCTCGAAACTGCTTCTCATTCCCGATATGTTTGACTCTCCCTAATGTTGTCGTTTAAATTAAAAAGATACCGTTCGCAACTGATGGCAGCTTTGTCTACGCCCATTTGGCCCCTTGTCAGGTTAGGGATGATTTGTGTACCCCTCGCTGCAGGGGAATCAACGTATTCGAAGTTTGGAAGTGTCAATGGTGAGAGTTCTCTGATTGTCGTTTGAGATCGATATTTAATGTATTCTAGTAGGTCTCCAATTGCCTGTAATATATGTGTTACTTCGATGATGCAAACGTTTGTTGAATTGGTTTTGCCTTATTTTTTAATTTAATTAATTAAAGTTGCTATTTTTGTAACATGTATCTATTTTTAAATTTTATATTGTTCGTTAATTGAAAATTTTTGTGACTAATGGTAACACAACTGTGATAAAATGTTTTAATATTAGTTCGTTTTGTTGTCTAACTGAAACTATAGACATAATTTCATTTTCTGGTAACATAACTGTGATATATTTGTAACGTAATTATTTTTGTATTTAAATGTCTAGTCAATTTTAAAATTTTTTGGCTGTATCGAACTTTTATTTATTTTGTAAATTTAAAAAACGTCATAATTTAGAAATAAATGTATTCTCTATGTAAAGAGCTGTAGGGGGGTGTTGTTCAGTCACCTCTTCACAACGCTCATACATTAGCGCCACCTACGAGTGATGAACGGTAAACGTAATTCGATTCATTCTTTCATATCTGTGGTCGTTCGTTTCACCTGTGGTATTCTACCCAGGCTTTGTCTATATTTTTTGGCATCGTGGCCGTGTTATATGTTTACTGGGCATTAAACCTTCATGACGAGAACAACGTTTGTTTTTTATTGAACTTAGAAAATTAATCTCTCAAATGAAAGATCCTCATTGTTATTAATAGCCATTTTTAACAATCTCAACAAGTATTAATAAATTTGATAATGAACTAACATTTTGAACAGGGATACGCCCTTTTGTTTTGAACACAGCTTTTTATCAGTATTAGCAGTCCAGTATGTATATAGTCAAAGGTTTTGTGAAGAAATAGGAATTATGAACGGATCGAACTAGATGAAAATGATGATGAAAGACTTTAAATGATCGAAGACATCGGCAGAAACTCAGACACACATATTACGAACACATAAATAAACAGAAATATTCACTTTCACAAACTTTTATTTCCACATAAAAATGGTGGAGATCAACGTTTGATGAGCGACAAGAGGCACACAAAATATACAAATAATACTAAAAACAGTGCTACCACAACAAATGATATGTGAGAATAATAAGCTAACGTATAATATAATTTGCTATCATTCTCACACGCCTCCTCAAATTATCATTATACGAATTGTCAATATAAAACAAGTTATTAAATTAACGACATAAAACTACAAATTGGTCATTACACAAAAATGACAAAAGTCAACAACAACAAAAAATTACAAAGTGAAAAACATTAACATATATGGTAAACGTATACAAAAAGTTACAACAATTTTAACATCTCACAAAACATATCAAATTTGGCCCTCGGGCAGCCCTTCGTGAAAACATCACCCAACTGTCGCAATGTCGGTACGTACGAATATTTAAAGTCTAAATTTACGTGATAACATACAAAACGGTATTTTACATCTACGTGCTTGGACCTGCGAGTATTCCATCTACCCGAATGCAGGAGAGCCAAGCAACTTTGATTATCCTCATAAATCGTGGCCTTGTCTTTTATTTGAATGCAAAAATCATCCAACAAATATTTAAACCAAATAGATTCAGTGGTGGCTTCGCATATGGCGATAAGCTCACTCTCAGTGCTAGATAACGCTACAGTTGGCTGCTTTTTGCTGGACCAGGACACCAGCGAGCCATAGACAAAGACACAATATCCAGAGATTGACCATCTTGTAGTTGCACAATTACCCCAATCAGCATCAGAATATGTTTCTAAAATATTATTATTATTATTATGTTCATTTGTGAATGTTAATTTTTTATCTTTTGTGGTTACTAAATATTTAAGAACCCGTAGTAAATAACTAAAATGTTCATTAGTAGCATAACTGG
>WOFM01001054.1:0-13827 GCA_011428145.1 Ericerus pela
AACTGTCAAATATGTTGTATTGCCAATAATACAAAGCTGGGTCATACAGGGATAAGAACTAAACCAACCCGAAAATTAGAGATAGCGTCGTCAGATATCATGGGTCCATTTACACTCTCTGTGGCAAATCAAAAATATATTTTAACATTCATAGACCACTTTTCGAAATTCACATTTGCCATGCCAATAGTCAATAAAAGTCAAGTGACAAACGAATTTAAAAATATTATAATGTCTATGAAAAATAAATTTCTGGAATACCCCATAGGGACTATAAGATGCGACAATGCAAAAGAATACACCGATACAAAAATAATAAATTACTGTAATGAGGCAGGCATAATAATGGATTACGTGGTGCCATATTCTCCTGAGTTAAATGGTGTTGCCAAAATTCAAAATCAAATTTTAATGAGGAGAGTAAGGGCCATGTTGATTGATGCTAATCTCGATATAAAGTACTGGTCTTATGCTGTTGTTACAGCAGCCTATCTAATTAATAGATCCCCCACCAAAGCGAATGAAGGGTTTAAAACACCATACGAATTGTTTTATGGAAGGAAACCAAATCTAAAAAATTTAAAAGTGTTCGGTGCACTTACGTATAGACATATACCTATAGAAGTAAGAAAGCAAAATGCTACTAAGGCAAAATCAAAATCAAAAGATAAAATTGACCCAAAACTGGCGCACAGGGCTGAAAAAAACATAATGATGGGTTATACGAATACAGGGTACTGTCTTGGAGATCCTTATAATTCAAAATCGTACATTTCATGTGATGTCAAAGTAGATGAAAGTCAAAATATAAAATCGCTGTTAATCAACAAAAAACCTCTAACAATAAAGTCAGCTGATTATGATTATGATTTGGGAATAGTGAACCCTATAATAATGAATGTAAAAGTAAAATATAACAAAGCCTACATAGAAGATAATATTCCAAAACATTCTCTGAAATAGACACAAACCCCTTTAGAGAAGAATGGATCAAGGCCATCAATGACGAATTTAGTTCTCTCGATGATTTGAAAGTATGGAAAATAGTAGATTATGATCGACAAAAATTAATAGATACAAGATGGATTTTTACAATAAAGTTTGATGAATTCGGAAACCCAAAACCCAAAGCTAGACTAGTGGCACGTGGCTTTAAAGATCAAACAGAATATGGTATTGCTGAAATACACGGACCTGTAGCATCCATAGGAACAATAAGATTATTATTATCAATTGTAAATAAAGAAAAATTAATAATGGTACAATACGATGTAAAGACTGCCTATCTAAATTCACCCATTATAAAACCTATTTTTGTTAAAAGACCAGAAGGCATAAATATTAATCGAAATCAAGTACTCGAACTACAAAAATCAATTTACGGATTAAAAACTTCCAGCAAATCGTGGTATGACTTATTGGACATAAAAGTAAAAGAAATAGGATTTGAAAAAACTAAAAGCGATAGATCCCTTTATATAATGAAAAATAACGAAGATAAAACATATTTTTTGAGCTATGTAGACGACATATTGGTAGCATCAAATTCACAATCAGCCATTACTAGAATAAATGAAGAGTTGCAAAAAGATTTTACAATTACGATTACTAATAATCCAAGATTTTTTGTGGGCCTAGAGATAGTAAGAAATATAAAAAAGAACAATATAACAATATCACAATATAAACATATAGATAAGATGATAAAAAAATTTGGAATTTCTGAACTCAAAAACACTAATACACCCATGGAAACGGGATTAAAAATAGATAAAATAAAAAACAGCAGGGATGATACGGAATATAGATCGATGATAGGGGGACTACTTTACTTAGCAAGACTTACGAGACCAGACATATTATTCCTAGTAAATTTTTTCTCCCACTTTCAGAATAATTCGAATGATACCTTAAAAAATTATGTAAAAAGAATATTCAGATACGTTAATACAACAAAAAATTATAATCTAAAATATACATCAAAAGGGGACGGAATACAAGCATACATTGATGCCTCTTATGCACCCCAAGTCGATGATACGAATATAGAATTACAAAATCTTAGTAAAGGGAAGTCAATAACTGGATTTATGCTATTCGCCTATGGAGACTTGATAGAGTGGAATTGCTGCAAGCAAACAATTCACGCTTCATCGAGTACTGCGGCCGAAATAATTGCAGTTTTTGATACCCTCGATACGATAAAAGTAATGCAGTACATGAATTTTGAGATTTTTGGTGAAAAACTAATGGTAGATATTATGGAAGACAACATTTCCACACAAAAAATATGTTCTGGGGGTAGTCAAAAGAAGTCGAGGGCCCTGATGATAAAATGCTACTCGATTTTGGAGGCTTTTGAAGAGAAAATAATATTTTTTAGAACAGTAAGCTCCGAAAATCAATTAGCAGATATACTAACGAAATCATTGGATCGCTCAAAATTTGAAAACATAATTATGACAATACTAAATGAAACCAATATATACACATAATAAAATAATTTATTTCAAAGTTAATAAGTGTACAAAATTTTCCTATTTCAAATACAAGTCGTCAAATGTTCAAAATGTAAGTCATAACACGAAAATATTTGCTG
Organism: Ericerus pela; assembly: GCA_011428145.1. Lineage (NCBI taxonomy): Eukaryota > Metazoa > Arthropoda > Insecta > Hemiptera > Coccidae > Ericerus > Ericerus pela. The sequence continues at coordinate 2,600 of WOFM01001054.1, forward strand.
AAAAATTAGCCTTCAATTATTGTCAAAAAGAGTACTTCATAATACAATTTACTAGAAAATACATGCAACAGATAAATCCAAGGTTTCTCGAAAATTGTCACAAAGAAAAAATCATGAAAATCGAGCAAGAAAAAACCCTACAATTCGTATAATAAAAACCTTATACAATTTCCAACTAGCGTGAGAGAAATATACGAAATATTCCCACACAAATTTATGAAAGGAAACCTTCTAACAATAAACAGAATAGAGATTAAAACCCATTACATGACCGCAAATTAAGATAAACCGAAAACGTTGCCTTATCATAGAACATATTAAACGTCACTTCAAATACAATGCAAGGTACGAAAGATAATATACGATGCAACGTATATTATTCTACAATCTTTTTCATGTCTATTTTTAAGATAAAATACGTAACGTTCTTTAGAATTCATCGAACTCACAGTCGAAAATACCTTTGTGAATTTTTTTTTCTTCTTTTATTTTTTTTATTCGTGTAATATATGTTCGTGAATAATTCTTTTTCTCTTGCGATCTCGAATAATCTTTTTTCTCGACTCGAAATATACTAGCGATGAATCATTAATTACTCATAATACATTATTTTATTTTTTTTTGCATGTTACCAATTTTTATATTTTTATTTATTTTTATATATACACCATATACTATTTTACGACATATTAATGTCCGATACTATTTGCATGTTACCTTTTAATATTTATTTTACTTAATTTTTATATTAATCGAAGCACAGCAATCAAAATTTTTTTTTATTGAAACCAAAGTTACCTTAATAATACGATGTGAATTTTATTTTTTTTAATTTATTTTTTTTATCTTTTTTATACATGTCATTTTTGTACTAAAAATTTTTTTTTACAGAAACAATAATAATTCGTTTATTTTCAGAAAACATGATGAAGAATTCAATCGGTAAAATTTCAGGGGGGTGTTGATACGAAATCCCACCTCATCTCATTCTTCATCATCATCATCACTATCACACTATATATACAGGGTGTGGCGGATAGACACGCACCGTAAGGAAAACCTCTATACTGGTGCGTGCCTATATGCCGCAAAAGGGAAAGTTGTACGCGAAATTTCAACAGGTGAGGCGATGTAGACGCACCATATGAAATGAAGTTTTAAGTGACACAGACAGAATTAAACACAAGCGTCTAGGGACACCGTAGGGTAAATTTTTTTCGGGTAGTCTCGGAATTGGTTGGAACACTTCGTTCGATTTGGGATTTTTGTTTGTTTTGTTTGTTAGTTTATTGATAATAATGGTAGTTGGAAAATGGGTTACCTAATTGTTTAATTTTTGGTATTTTTAAATATGAATTCCAAATTGCAATTCATCTGCGACCTATTTCAAACATCTTTTGGTAAAAAACATCATGTACTCGGGCACATTGAAAACATTCATTCCATTAGTAGGCCTACCAGTGTAAAAAAAATTCACAAACATCGAAATAAAATCCAATGTTTTCTATGCTGTTTTTCCTGCAATACTTCCTGTGCATCGATCGTCATTTAGAAAATAAGTAATGTTCTTTTCTGTTTCGTTTTCTTTCCATTCATGTTAAATTGAATAAATAAAGTTGACTCCGATTTTTTTTTTAATATTTTCAACAGATAAATGAAGTTTTTCTGGTGATTTATTCGAACATGTTCTCACGAATACTACACTTTGTTCTTCTTTACAGTGTCATTCAGTGTTTTTTATTCACAACTTAAAAATTTTTCAGATTCTTGCTTTAAAAAAATATATTAAAAAAAAATACAGCCTCTATAAATAAATCGTTTTTTTTTTTTTACAAAAATTCTAAATAATTTCAAATTTCAATAAAAACACGAAATAACTTTGAAAACTAAGTCAAACAAAATGTTCCGAACGATTCCGAAACCACCCGAAAAAATTTACCTTACGGTGTCCCTAGACGCTTGTGAATTAAACACGATAATATTGATACGTTCAACGAGATTAATCTCGTTGAACGTATTTACAAAAGATAAAATGTGTAGGTTCAGTATCGAATTATCTCCTCTCTTGACATTGTCAAAAATATTACGATTGGTGTGAGTTTGTGTTTAAAAAAAATGTACAGTACTCGAGAAAAAGTGTGGTGGATAAAAAAATGTAGCGCTGGATATTCGTACCATCAAGTGAGTGAATTATTTCAAGCAACCTTTCCATTACGCCCAAAACCAAATCACACAACTATTATGTGCTGTTACAAAAAGTTCAATAAAACTGGGTGCGTAAATGTACATGGAAGTCCTACAAATAGACGCCAGAGAGAGTCTGCCAATGAAGTAGTAGTTTTGGCAGCTGTGAATGCAAATCCACAGGCAAGTTCACGAGATATGGAGAGAATGACCGGAGTTTCACAGAGGACAGTACTACGTATGCTGCATAAACATAAGTATGCAGTTATATAAGGTACACCTCAGCCAGCAGCTAACTCCAGAAGATGCTCCTCGCTGACTGCAGTTTGCCTCTCTGCTGTTTGAAATGTGCGATGCTAACCCAAATTATGTGCGTAACATCATTTTCACAGACGAATCCTCATTTACCCTCAACCATGCCCCAAATCGACAAAATATTCGCACATGGTCACAAGGAAATCCACATGAAGTTTATGCTGCCTATACACAATACCCAGGACGTTTAAATGTGTGGGCTGGCTTGTTTAATCAAACAATACTGTGTCCAGTGGTTATTGATGGTACCTTGACTGGCGAAAAATATTTATCACTTTTGGAAAATGAAATTAGTGAAAGACTTGTTGTTGTAGATACTGGTGCTGAATTATGGTGGATGCAAGATGGCTGCCCAGCGCACAATTATGGGCCTGCCAGGGAGTTTCTTCAACACTCATTCCCCAATTGTGTAAATGGTACCTATGAGCAACCCATTGCATGGCCTCCTCGAGCACCAGATCTCAATCCATGTGATACCTTCTTATGGGGCCATATCAAGTCAACAATCTACAAAAACCAAGTTGGAGCTCCTTTCCCAAACTTACAGACACTCCAATGTGCTACTGAACAATGTTGCGCTGAAATTACACATGCCCAACTTGCAGCTGTCCAGCGGAATTTTGAAGATCGCTTACGTCACCTCATATTAGCAGAGGGAAATTTATTTGAACACCTTTTATAATCCACTGTAATAGTGGCAATGCAAATTAATTTTTATTATTTCGAAATATTTACTATTCTTTGTATCAAATACCACAGAGTTAAACTGTTTTCCTTTCGTATTTAAAGTTTATTCATAAATTTGTAGCATTTCTCATTTCCTTATGTCATTTTGTATTCATTTCATATGGTGCGTCTACATCGCCTCACCTGTTGAAATTTCGCGTACAACTTTCCCTTTTGCGGCATATAGGCACGCACCAATATAGAGGTTTTCCTTACGGTGCGTGTCTATCCGCCTCACCCTGTATATGTCATATGTACACTCTCGTCACGAAGTGTTTCCCCTTCTACTTTCGATCGTATATCGCTGTTGCTTCGCCATTTACTTTTTCGTTTGTGAAATATATTTTAGTCGCGAAATAAACGTCTTAAAAGAAGAAAGTCTCAAGCTCTTTCGATCCTTGTTCTGCATACCTCACATCACATAACATTTGCTTCCTATTTGGATTGGATTTTTGTGAATTTCACTGGGTATTAGAGTTTTGGCCAAACCCCACACCCACTCATGGATATCTTCCAGGAAATTCAGGTTACTTCGTATCATTATGTTGTGGTCATCATTTTCAACTATAACATTGTGTTGGGATACGATTCCCTCACTACCTCACAAACACGGGACATCACTATGACTAACACTGTATGTAACATTCTATTACCTGATTCGTTTTACATGTGGCGACACTGATCGCCAATATAATATTCATTCCGCCACTGCTCGACGGAGAATGCTCTCCGCTCGTCAGTCATTGTACTAACGTTGGTGTTATTAAACATTTTTCCAAGATGGAAGTTCGTACTTATTTTTATGGGTAAAGTAACTAAACCTCACCTCAACATGGTAGCCAGAGCTGCGTACCAATGAAAATAAGTGCGTGAATCGTAATATGTTCGTGTTAATCGTGTAATTTGTCAAAAGTAAAAAGTTTATGTGTCATGCAAAAGTGAAAAAGTTAGTATTGTGTAATACCTCCACGCAAAGTGGAAGGATAGTTAAAAGTTCGTGAACGCAAAGTTTGGTTCCAGTGATTAAAGGAATTATCCTGGAGAAGTTGGAAAAGTCAAAAATTAAATGAATCAAAGGTAAAAGTTAAAATTGATGAAAACTTCAGTGAAATCTTGGGCGCCTATTAAAACGTCGAAGTCGAGAGTTTGGTGTAAGCAGATCAGGTACGAGAGAATCCTGTGGTTTGGAAAACCAGCTTGCAGAGTCAAAAACGGCTGGCAATTGTTCGTGCTGTGTTCCGAAAAGGATATCGAAGTCAAAAAGTCGAAAGTCTGAAAGTTGCAGCGTTGGAAGATCAAGTCAACTTTGCAAAGAAGCAGTGAAAAAACGCCGAAAATACGAAAAGGAAATCGAGATAAGTAAAATTTAGAATAATTAATTAATAATCGGTGTGATTTTATTCCAAAATTAATAGTAAAAGTTCGAAATTTAATTAAAATTAAGTAAAACGTTCGAAATATTTTCGTGTCAACTCTCATCCAAAATTCGAGTGAAGTTGAGACTTGAAAGGTATCATTGGTAACCTTTCAAACTTTATCTCGTTGGTCGAGAGTGGTCGAAAAAAGGAAATATTTGTTGAATGAGATACATCTTGAATAACAAAAGCAAAATTATTGGATAACAATTGATTTGAGTGACAGATTTTTCCTGCTCACGATCTGCAGAAAGTATTTCCAATTGACAAAAGATAATGAATTATTTTTCCTTTCAGCATTAACCTTTTGTATTTCTGTTGAATAATTTTTGCCTTGAGATTTAATTTATGTTTTAACGTGTTCAACAGAATTATTTTCGTTCTGGAACAAGATCAAAAGCTTAGACCAATTCGATTTAAAGACATTTTGGCGATAAAGTATTAGAAATTCCATCAACTGAAAAGAATTTGAAAACAACGGTGGAGAGATCACCTCATCGTCGGCGGCAGATGTAGTAAGAATAAACTTAGAATATTGACCAATTTAAGATAATTATAATATAATATTTTGTAACTTGCATTCCCAATCGAGCGGCTGAGACCGTGTTTTGCATTATCGTGCGGTTAAGACCGTGTTACCCTTTAAACTTAAGTTCTCGTGTTTCTGAGGGAGGGCATAAACTCCCAAATACCCGAAAATAATAATAAAATGTCGAGATTCGACACGAAAAAAGTATTTGATGGGAGAAACTACGATGCCTGGAGGACCACGATGGTGTCAACATTATATGCAGAGGGATTGTACCCAGTAATGCATGATGTTGAAACCAAAGTACTGTTTCTGGGGTTGGAATTGAATAATTTTTTAAACCCGGAGTCTGGAAATGCCAGTCCGGCAAATAGGATGGCATATTTCCGTAACCAAGAGAAAGGCAAGGCATTGATTTATCAAGGATTAAATAATGAGCTGATAGAAAGGGTGAAAGACTTAAAAACTATAAATCAAATTCTAAAGGTCTTAGATGAAAGGTATAAAAGCTGCACGCAAGTTACGTATATAAATGCGAAGCAGGCCTTTCAGAGGTTAAAATTTAGTAGTGAAGGTAACATGAGAAGCTATTTGGATGTGTTTTCTCGGGCGGCCCAGAAAATAAGGGACTGCGGAAAAAGGTTAGACAAACAGGAGGAGATAGAACAACTCCTGATATCTTTAAATATGGATTACGACATGACAAGGCTAGAATTTAATACATTGAGCCAAGATCAAAAAACAATAGAGACTCTTCATGCGATGTTGATCGAAAGATCGGACAGGTTGTACGACGAGAAAAAGTCGAAATATAATAATAATAGATATCGTAATTTTAATTATAATAATAGAAATCAAAGATTCCAATTTGGAGGAAACTATAATAGATATAATAACACAAATAGGAATCAAAATTACAATCAAAATGTAGATCAGGGGAAAATGACATATAATAATAATAATCAAAAGTCAGAAATGCCTCATAATAATAATAATAATTATGATAATAGAAAATATAATAACAACCAAAACCAAAATAATTTGCCTAATCAGAACGAAGTAGTATGTTTTAAGTGCCATGGCAAAGGGCACATAGCTAAGGTATGTCCGTCAAATAAAGAGGGCATAAAACCCCAAGAAAAATTAGATGGTCCTGCACAGAATACAAGATACGGACGAAATAATCAGAACAATAGTAATAATAAAAATAAAAAAGAACATGACGTGCAATGGTCAATGATGATCAGATATAGGGACCAAGAACCTAATAACAACACTAATAATAAATTAATAAACCTTATAACATCGAATGACACAAAACAGGAGTCAGTTTCCGATTATGTTCCTCTCACTAAGAGAATAATGTTAGATGGTGGAGCTGTGGCTCACGTAATCTCTGATATATCGAAATTATCTAATCCTATAATGCTGGAAAAGCCGATCGAGTTAGAATGTGCCATCCAAGACACCTTACTGATTGCCACCCATATAGGAACAATGTTTATCAGGGTGGAAAATTCAGAGAGAAACCAGACCGTTATAAGATTAAAAAACGTCCATTACGTACCATCACTTAACGTAGACCTAATGTCAGGCATTAAAATAACAGAGAATATGGCGCTGGGGATAGACCAGAACTTTTCTGCAGTGCACATATACGTCCGCGGGACAGACGAAGTTATATTTTCAGCCCCAAAAATCAGGGGGGTATACATGGTTAAGTACGAGATCGTACCGGAATCAATGGTCAATATTATAGATAGGGAGGACGATTTAAATAAAATATGTCCTTATAATAATAAATCGAATAAACTGGCATGTATGCCTAATATAAATTCCCAAGATGAATGGATGGAATATGAGATAGAGGAAGAAATTATTGAGGAGAGTCAGAATGAAGTGGAAGAGAATATAGAGAACACAAACAATAATACACAAAATAATATAAATAATAGTAACTTAAATAATAACGACATAATAAATGTCAGTGACGAATATAGTAATAATGAATCACAGAATAACGAGATGAATGAAGGTGATATAGGACCGAATGAGGATGTAGGCATGAATAATAATGATATAATAAATAATAGTAATATAATAGATAATAATCAAGAAGTAAGCCAGGATATAGAAAGGCCAAAATAGATAAAAAAATGATATGGCATAGGAGATTGGGACATTTGTCTGGTAAAAACTTAAAGTTATTAACAAAAGTCTCAAGAGGCATTCCGAATGGAATCACATTCCGAGATGATGAGTTTAGTCTGTGTGAGATATGCGTTAAGGCCAATTCAAAAAGGTTAGGGCATAACGGCACTAGGACCAGACCTGAAAGGAAGCTAGAACTCGTTTCATCAGACACAATGGGCCCCTTCTCACCAGGAATATATGGTAAAAAGTACGTGTTAATATTTGTGGACCATGCCACGAAATACACCTTCGTCTCCACCATTGAGAAAAAGTCAATGGTGTGTGAAGAGTTTAAAAAACTTTATACGAAACTAAAGTCAAAATTTCCTGATCAACCCATTGCCACTTTAAGGTGTGACAATGCTAAAGAATATTTAGATACACATATGAAGACATTTTGTGAGGAAAACAGCGTAAGTCTCGAGCCAGTCGTTCCGTATTCGCCGGAGTTGAATGCGATGGCCGAAAGGCAAAATCAAACGATCATGGCTAGAACTAGAGCTATGTTATTTGATTCCAATTTGGACTTCAAATTTTGGTCATTGGCTGTTCTGACGGCGGTATATGTCATAAATAGGAGCCCAACTAGGGCAAACAAAGATAGTAAAACCACTTTTGAGATGTTTTATGGCATGAAGCCGGATTTATCAAATATGAGAGTTTTTGGGTCTCTCGCCTATAGACATATTCCTATGGAAGTACGCCAACAACAAGCCACAAGAAATAAAAAAAAGAAAACAAATAGCGAACATCCAAAACTCACACAAAGAGCCGAAAAGGGAGTGTTCGTAGTTTACACAAATAGTGGGAACTGTATATGGGACCCATTAATAGACAAATCGCATGTCACTTGCGACGTCAGGTTCGATGAAGCGAGAAATATAACACAAATAAATAACACAAATAATAATAATGAAATAATACAGGTAAATAATAATATAATAGAAACGCCTGTAATATTAAACTTATTTAAATCCAGATATAAAAACTATATTGAGGACCACATCCCTCAAAAATGGGAGGATGTAGAAAATAATCCTTTTAAGAAATAATGGCAGCATGCAATTGACGATGAGCTTAGGTCATTATCTGATATGGGCGTGTGGGAGGTCGTTCCCAGAGAAAGAAATGTGAGGTTAGTGGATACGAAGTGGTGTTTTACCACAAAACCAAACAACCAGGGCATTCATATACCAAAAGCCAGATTGGTTGCGAGAGGTTTTAAAGATCCAACTCACTATTCTTTAACAGAAACGTATGCCCCGGTGATCCAATACTGGTTAATAAGGTGGATACTGTCTATAACAAACAAATATAATTTGAATATAACACAGTTTGATATAAAAACTGCGTTTTTGAATTCACAAATAAAATATCCTATATATATATCAAACCATAAGGGATGCCAACTAGGTGAAAATAATTGCCTGAGACTAATAAAGTCTATATATGGACTGAAGACGTCTTTGAAAAGTTGGTATGACCTGTTGAATTCAACTATAATTCAAGCTGGATTCACACAATCAAAAATAGATAGGTGTCTATATATTAAAAAAGACAATAGTGGTGCTATGGCATTTCTAATAGTCTATGTGGATGACATGTTGTTGGCTAGTAACCACAACGAGTGGACACAAGACTTGGTAAATACCTTTAACAATAATTTCACACTAAAAATAGAAGATAATCCAAGTTTTTTTGTAGGATTCGAAATAAATAGGGATACTTCACAGAAACAAATCATATTAACACAAAATAGATATATAGATAAGATTCTGCGAAAATTTGGTATGACAGAATGTAATCCGTCTTCCACACCTATGGAGACCGGATTAAAAATAAACAGACCGAAAAACGGATTGGATGACACCGAATATAGGGCTATGATTGGGAATTTGCTATATGTGGCAAGACTGACCCGCCTGGATATTGCCTTTGCCGTCAATTACTTGTCGTGGTTTCAGGCATCCTCAAACCCTGAAATTAAAAATTATGTTCGTCGTATCATTAGATACCTCAAAACCACAAGAGATTTCTCTCTGGTCTTCCACTCTGACCAAACCAATATAAAAGCTTTTGTCGATGCGTCGTATGCACCCGACGTAGACAACTCACCCATAGATATGAATAATCTGGAGAAAGGGTGCTCCACAACTGGCTATATGATTTTCGTTAACGGAGACTTGTTAAATTGGGCTGTTCACCGGCAGAACACGGTTGCAATGTCGTCAACTGCAGCCGAACTAATTGCGTTGAATGACGCACTAGATGATATATACGTGATCTGGAGACTTACTGAGAGCATTTTCTCTGTAACCGACCCAGTGCAAGTCTATGAGGACAACATATCGGCGTCCAGAATTGCATCTGGGGGAGGCCAGAAACGCTCCAGGTCCCTAGCGATCAAGTGTTATGCAGTTTTAGAAGCTTTCCAGAATAAATTAATAAGGTTCAATGATATTAGGTCGCCTGATCAAGTTGCTGACATACTCACGAAAGCACTTGATCGGAAAACCTTCCAAAATATCGTTATGAGAATACTCCGGACAAGTCAACTTTTCGGCCAATAGTCTTAATTGACTCAACCTGCAAAATTTTTGATATTTGGTTTTGGACTGCGGATGGGCGTCGGTCTTTTAGCGCCTATCGTAAACCGAACAGTCCATACGTCGTTTCACAATTCACATCATCTTTTTCAATAGGTTCCCCGTCGCTGCTCTGCCTCTCTTACTGGCATCAGCATTCCCTAAGATATACAATTGATTCCCCCAATAGAATACTCACACAATATAGACCCACACGATTAATTATAGGGACATATATATAATAATATGATTTCTCCACAGCTGACGATGAGGAGATATTGATCTCTCCGACCTGCATTTTGTTTATATATTTTATTATACTAAAATCACACTATACTTATAAGACATGACATAGCAACATAGAGTAAAATGTATACCTAATGTTGATAATTACACAGTATATTTAAGATAAAACACAAATACATACTTCCACACAAATTAATTATATATTATAACACTAGTCAACGACATATTTATTTTATTGTTTTACCATTTTTATATATAGCAATTGTATATGACAATCACATGTAATAATTTTGACTGCTATTGCTTATTTCTTTTAATTTTTTTTATTTTTTAATATATGTTTTTTTTTAAATACATACAATGTGTAACAAATTCTACCTAAACGTTCGTTCGTCCGTTTTGAATCGCAGGGGGGTGTTGGGATACGATTCCCTCACTACCTCACGAACACGGGACATCACTGTATGTAACATTCTATTACCTTATTCGTTTTACATGTGGCGACACTGATCGCCAATATAATATTCATCCCGCCACTGCTCGACGGAGAATGCTCTCCGCTCGTCAGTCGTTGTACTAACGTTGGTGTTATTAAACATTTTTCCAATATGGAAGTTCGTACTTATTTTTATGGGTAAAGTAACTAAACCTCACCTCAACACATTGTGGTATTTGCTAGGTAAAATTTTGGCAGATATCTCCATTATTCAGCTGATTAGAATGAAAAAATTGCATCCAGACACCCACTAAATTCTTTCTAAAATCCAATTAGAACTCATAAGGACTTATGAAATTTTTCAGTTTTTTAAATAGCATAATATTATAAATTGGGATGGTAACAGGATGAAAGAAGCAAATATTCTGATAACTGATAAGGACTTGGAAATTTTCAATGTTTGATGTGAGGCGTACAGAACGAGGATCAAAAGAACTTGAGACTTCTAATATTCTTGAGGTTTATTACACGAATGATTAATACATTATTAACAGAATATGAAATGGCGAAGCAACAGTAGTATGGGGAAACACTTCGTG
>WOFM01001055.1:0-16355 GCA_011428145.1 Ericerus pela
TTAGATTACTGGCATTTCCAGGGTCAGGGTTCAAAAAATTATTTAAATCTAGCCCCAAAAAAAGCACTTCGGTTTCGATATTGTTCATGATGGGATATAATCCCTCTGCATAGTGTCAAAACCATCGTAGTTCTCCAGGCGTCATAGTTCCTTCCATCAAAAACCTTTTTTGTGTCAAAACGTGACATTGTCTTTAATTAAATTTTGTTTATCGATTAAAGAATTTAGGCCCTACCTCAGAAACACGAGAACTTAAAACTAAGGGTAACACGGTTTCAACTGCACGATAATGCATAACACGGTCTCAACCGCTCGATAGGGAATGCAAATAAACGTTTAGTAAATAATATTCAATAATCAATTAATATTCTATAATTATTTCTTACGAAATTACTTTCCACTAACGATGGGTGATCTCTTCGCCATTGTTTCTGATGTATGATTGATTGGTTTAGTTCAAATTCTATCGCCAAATTATACAAAGTTGGTCAATTGATCTTTGAGATGATGTTCCAGAATGAAAAATATTCTGTCGAAAATGTTAAAACATCAATTAAATGTTATGTCAAAATTATTTATCGAATATTATAAAGAGGATTATTACTGAAAAGAATAAAAAATTATTATCTATTAACCTTCAACTATTGAAGGCAACTTCATTGTATTCAAGCATGAAAAAGTTTGTCACATAGATTAATGATTTTGCAAGAAGTTTTTATATTGTTAGATTCAATGTAATAAATTCAACAAAAGGTTTCCTATTCTTGCAGTATTGAACTGTTAAGATAAAATTTGAAAGGATAACTCAAACAACCTTTCAAGTTTCGACTTTGTATCAATTTTGACCGAGATTTTTCATGAAAATATGCCAAAGTATGAGCTAATTTTTACTATTTTTTGAATTTTTAATTAATTTTTTGGAGAAAAACACACAAAATAATGATTAATTAATCTAAATTTTAACTTATCTTTCGTATTTTCTTCCTTTGCTGGCATTTTTCTACGATGTTTTTCTTCTTTTCTTCATCGGCTGGACTTTGACTTCGATGACTGAAACCAGGATGACTCGACTTTTTCCAATTTTTCTTTTTTTCAGCTTTCTCTGGAACACAGCAAAAAAAAAAACAAAAAAACTGCTAACTGCTTTTGACTCGATTTGCTGGCTTACCAAACCACAAGATTTTCTCAAGTCTAATTTGCTTTCTCCAACTTCTCGACTTTGATTATTTCACCGGCGCCCAAGAATTCAACGTCGTTTTCGTTGATTTTTACGATTTTATTTTGAATTTATTCACTTTGAACTTTTAATTTTCGAAGTTTACACTTTTATTTTTACAAAGACGAACTATACTTTCACGATTTTTACTTTCCTACCACTTTGTGTGGAGGTATTTTATGGCACTAAGCCCTTTCACTTTGTGTGAAATAAAACAACTTTTAATTAATTACACAATTAGTACATTTCAATTACGTTTACGACTTCGCAATCTTCTGCTCTGCCTACCATTTTGAGGTGAGTTATGATCTTTTGATGCAGAAGAAGTAAAAACGAACTATCATTTTGTAAAATGTTTTAATCACAACATAACTATGACAATGACTGACAAATGGAGAACAGTCTCCGTCGACAGTGGCGGGAAAAAGTTAAGCTGGCGATCAGTGTCGCCACATACGAAAAGTGGGAAAGTTATGATTATGTCATATACAGTGTAGGTCTGAGTTCAGACTATGTGTTTATGAGGGAGTGAGGGAATCGTATCCCAACAAATATAATTTTCTAAAAACTTCAATCAATCTGAATAAAATTAGCATTATCATATATTGTTTCTGTTTTGTTTACTTTTCTCTTAGGAACAAGATGGCGGTGTGAGCATCCCTGTGTGAAACTAGACTAGAAGAGCCCTAGTGACGCTCACTTATTTTGGTAATCAATTTGGCGATACTACATTAATGTATAGTGAGATCTGTGAGAAAGTGACGATCACTAATATGAAAGATTTCAGATTAATTGAATAAGAACAACAACCAGCGATGATATTAAACGAACACCATTGAAGAAATACTAATTTTAAAGTCAACACAATAAGTAAAAGATTCAGTTTTAAGATCTCATTTTATTTTATGTTCACGTAACAACATTCGGAGATCAACTAACTGACAGTTGAAATACGAATATACAATCAGCTATAGCCGATGACGTCACAAGCAGCGACCACGTTACGACTAAATATATCGACTATGAGCGAGGTCATGAGGAGCATATTCTCACACGCCTCCTCAAATCATATATGAACAAAAACATATCGTGAATATATGATTTGGACAAAACAAAGTCCAAAGAAATAACAACTAATATATATCGTGGTGAAGCTTAATAATTATAAACGTATTAAAATATTAAAGTATTCGTGTAATCGTGTATGATAATTATCACAGTCCGTATAAAAATATAAAATATATAAAATGGTAAAAATATGACTGTCAGAACACATATAAATGGTAAACATATAAATCACAAACAACTATATTAAATTTAGGTCATTACAAAAATTGACAAATGCAGGCTTTGGCAGACCTTTAGTAAACAAGTCACCCAATTGTTGGGACGTTGGAATATACATATAAATAAATGATTTGTCAACGTGTGAACATATGAATCTATACTTAGTGTCTATGTGTTTCGATCGTTTGGAATTCCATCTACCTGACTTTATGAGTCCCAGGCAGCTCTGATTGTCCTCGTAAATCACGGATCTTTTAGAGTGGTCAAACCGAAAGTCATTAATTAAATTTTGCATCCACAGTCCTTCGGATGTTGCTTCGCACAAGGCAATAAGCTCACTCTCAGTACTGGAGAGAGCAACAGTGGGTTGCTTCCTACTAGACCAGGAAACCACAGATCCAAATACTTTTACACAATAACCAGAAATTGATTTGCGAGTAGAGACGCAATTTGCCCAATCAGCGTCAGAGTAGATTTCTATTATATATTTATTATTATTATCCCTATTATAAGTCAAATTTAATTGTGAAGTAGTTATTAAGTATTTTAAAACTCGTATTAAATATTTATAATGTTCGTGTGTGGCTGTGCTTTGAAATTGACTGAAGTAGGATATCGCAAAGCAGATATCTGGACGAGAACCCAACATAAGATACATAAGACAACCCAACAATTGCTGATATTGATTATTCAAATTACGATCTATTCCATTTAAATCACGATGCAATTGTAGTTTGGGTTCAATCGGAGAATGTGTGGGGATACAATCCAAAACACCAAAACGTTTGGCAACAGACTCAATTAAAGATTTTTGATTTATTTCCAAAAGTCCATTCTCACGATCATAATTTATGTTTAAACCTAAATATTTATTAATCATTCCCAGGTCTTTACACCTAAATTTTTTGCTAATTTTATTTTTATTGTCTATTATTAAATCATTATTATTGGAGCTGATGATAACATCGTCAACGTAAGTTAGTAAATAAACTATGGAATTTCCTTGTTTATGAATATATAAACAGTCATCAGCTATGCCTGGTTTAAAATCTAATGAAACCAAAAATTCATGGAACATAGTATTCCACACCTTAGGTGATTGTTTTAATCCATATATGGATCGGTTTAGTAATAAAACATTTCTATTTTTATCTAAATTACGTTCAATGCCTTCTGGAATTTCTAAGAAAACTTTGTCTTTAATTTTACCATTTAAAAAGGCACTACAAATATCAATTTGATGAATAAAATATTTAAATTTATTACTCAAGGCAAGTAACGCACGAACTGTTGACAGTTTGGCAACTGGAGCATAGACTTCGGTGAAATTAAAACCTTTTTGTTGCTGAAATCCGCGAGCCACTAACCTGGCCTTGTACAAAACATTACCAGCAGAATCAGTCTTTTTAGTAAACAGCCATCTACACGTGATTGTTGGATCATCCGTTGGACGTTTGACCACATTCCAAGTTTCATTGGAAGTCAAAGCATCAACTTCATCTTGAATCGCTTTCTTCCAGCGATCAGACTCAGAGGACCTCAACGCCTCCTCAAACGTCAACGGGCAATCACTTTCAACAGCATTAGCTATGAAAAAGCAAGAATCTATAACATCACCAAAATCTAGTATATTATTAATTTCTCCATCCACTTCAATACTATCAACATTCGTTTCGTCAACTTCCTTCATTATAGGGTCAGAGTCATCATATTTTGATTTACCTATAGACTCTTCATTGAACTCAACATCTCTGGAGAGATGGATTTTACGTTTAGTCACGTCCAGTAACTTGTAACCTGCTGGCGAATATCCCACAAACTTCAATTTATTACTCTTTTTCTCAAATTTATCCGAACTGTGAGCGAAATCCAACATATAAGCATCGCAGCCAAAAACCCTCAACTTTTTATAATCATACTTCTCACGGTGCCATCTTTCATAAGGAATGTAACTTTTATTGGTTGGACACCGATTTAAAATGTAAGCAGCACACAATAAAGCCTCACTCCAGTAAATTTTATCCAGGCTGCTTTCATATATGAGAGTTCTGGCCCTCTCTCCAAGAGTACGATTCATTCGTTCAGCTTTACCGTTTTGCTGAGGACATCCACCAACAGTGGGTTCTATGGAAATTCCTTTCTCAACACAATATGCTTTAAACTGTGAATTTATATATTCGGTACCACGATCGCACCGTAATCTCTTTACATTTGTATTAAATTTATTAGAAACCAATTCGTGATATTCAACAAATTTTGACAATACCTCAGTTTTGTTGTTCAGCAGATATACAAAACAAAAATTCGAATAATCATCAACGAACGTTAAAAAATATTTCTTGTCATTATACGACACTGGATTTATTATACCACAGACATCAGTATGGACTAATTCCAACGGACTTTTTGTTTTTTGTTCATGTCTGTCGAAAGGTTTTTTATGTTGTTTCCCCATAATACAGGGTTCACAAAATATTTCTTGATTATCAGACATATTAGGAATACGACCTTTATTAGACAACAGCTTGACATCATTATTATTCAAATGTGCAAGTCGCTTATGCCATAACTCTAACGGATTTTTATTTTTATTTTGTGTCAAATTACATGATTCCGTTACGTTATTATAAAAAGTTATTGTATATAAATTTGTTAAATTACTTTTCCCGGTTATAATTACGTTATTAGTTTTGTTACTTATTACATTAACAGACTCTTCCTCAAATACAGACCTACATCCAGCTCTAGCCATACATTTGACTGAGAGAAGATTGGTCGGAAGGTCTTTAGCAAATCTAACATTCTTTAATGTGATATTAATTCCATTTTCAGTTTTTAATTTCACAGTACCAACAGCTGAAACAACAAGTTCAACGCCCTTTTTGGCAACCATTATCGACTGAGGTTTTGTCAACATAATATATTCAGCAAATAATGAAATATCATTCACAATATGTGAAGTACATCCTGAATCTAACACAAAAACAATCTGTGGTGGTGTAGAAACTTTCGAAATAAGACCCTGATCAGGTACCAAGAAAGTCAAATCGATCTCAGAACATTCATTATTATTATTAAAAACATTATATGACTGTGAATTACTATTTCCATTATTATTACTATTACTATTACCATTATTCCTGTTATTATTCCCTCTGTTTGTAGTTCGATTATTATTTTTAGTATAACAATTTCTAGCTATGTGTCCCTGCTTATTACAGAAATGACATCGAATATTATTATTATAATTTTGATTCAAATTCTGATTACTAGACAAACCTGAATAATTATTATTACTAGAATTGTTGTCTTTATTATTCTTTGACTGACTAAGATTACGCTGATCATTAACATTACTATTCCTAAAACCACCATGATTTCTAAAATTACGGTAATTCGATCTACCCCTAAATTTATTGTGATATCGTCCGCGTGAATTATAATTCGAACCAAAAAAAGCATTCTCTTCACCAGGAACACTTCCTGATGAAGGTTTTGGATTTGATGCATCAGGAGCGGAAGGCAAGCTTCTCGTCATCTTTTCGAGGTCCAGTTCACGTTGGAAATTAATAACCTTTCCAATCGCAACTTCCCACAATAGATTGTCAGCATCCTGCATCATTATTTTCAGCGGACGGAAATCACTTGGTAACGATCTCATCATAGTTAAAATACATTGTTTTACAGACGTTGTCTCACCCATTTCAGCCAAACGTCGAGTAACAGACCGAAATTCCATCAAGTAATCCTTCAGCTTATCACCAGGCTTGAATCGCATCGAGTACATCTTGGATCTCAGCTCAATCATCGTCATGTCGTTGTCCCTTCCAGCAAGCTGCACAATTGCCTGGAACATCGTTTTTGCCGTATCGTAAGTCTGGATCGCCTCGATAAAATTGTCAGCAACATTATTAGCAATGTAAAACATCGCCTTCGAATTCAGCTTTTCCCATTCTTCAGTACGATTCCTACCCGACGGAACAGAATTATGTACAACACTATATAAACCTTCTTTTCGAAGTAGCAGATCCATCCGGTATCGCCAAGTACGCCCATTATCTCCGTTGAACGGTTCCAGCATCAATTTCATTTCACGTTCCATTTTCGTTAACAGTCGCACAGCAAACAGCAAAAATCAGCGACGAAAAAATATCACAGGCAGACAGCCAAAAATTACACGAAAATGAACAGGAACAAACTAGACATACCGCTTGAGAATACCGTTTACATCAGGATCAAACAAAGAGAATTTAAAATTGAATGACGGTTACTTGGCAAGTTTCTGCAGCACAATTTTGCTCAGACATCACAATGGCAGCCTCTTCAAGTACGATGACTGGGCCCATAACCTGTGAGAAAGTGACGATCACTAATATGAAAGATTTCAGATTAATTGAATAAGAACAACAACCAGCGATGATATTAAACGAACACCATTGAAGAAACACTAATTTTAAAGTCAACACAATAAGTAAAAGATTCAGTTTTAAGATCTCATTTTATTTTATGTTCACGTAACAACATTTGGAGATCAACTAACTGACAGTTGAAATACGAATATACAATCAGCTATAGCCGATGACGTCACAAGCAGCGACCACGTTACGACTAAATATATCGACTATGAGCGAGGTCATGAGGAGCATATTCTCACAAGATCAATTATAAATGAACGTGTTGTATACATGTTCGTCACCATTAGCTTAATGACGTTGTTTGTTATTACTCGTAACGAACTAGTCCGTGTTGTCTGTGTTTGTGTACGTTGGTAGCGTTTTGATAAGTCTGTTCTACTGACATCGTTGAGTTGATCAATGACTTCATTGAGATAACAATATTGTCATACATTATCGATATTGAATCGTGTACGACTCCGTCGTTCACAATACTTGGGGGGGGGAGTCTAAGTCTTTCCCAGTCTACCTTCCATGTATTAGTCAATATGGGATTTTCGTCTGTTGGTTTATGTATTATCTATATATAATTTTTTTTTTTTTTTGGTGTTTGTTAGTGTTTGTTATGTATGTATTGAATTGACTGATTGAAAAGTGGTTTGTGTGTTTGTTAATATAATACAAAATAAAGATATATTTATGAAATATTATTATTTATTATATGTTAGGAACGATAACATTTAACGATACGTTTATGGGCTAAGAACGATAATGTTTAACAATTAATTATATGAATTTGTACAATGGTATAGGAACGTTTATTATCACATTGTTTCTCACTTTGTTTTGAGGTAATGCTTATTTGTTAATTATAGAATAATGAGATCTGCCTTCTTGTGTAGGAAAGTCTGGAATCACAGGTTCGTTACTTATTTTGTGTTGTGAAACACTCTGCTTCCTAGTTTTTTGTTGTATTGTTCGTGTCTGGATATATTTGTGATTATGAAAAAATTTAAGAGATATATTAATTTATTTGTTGATACGAAAACACGTCAACTAAATCATTTCTCCTTCTGTGAGGATAAGTGATGGTTGGCTAGTGTTTTGCTTCTGTTGGTTTGTGGAGTGTCACCTGTTTCTCCAATCTTTATATTGGTTTCACAGTGGGTCCTCTGGTTGCAAACTTGATTTGTTTCGTTTGGAAGTTTACCCAGAGTAGATTCTCCTAAAGACGTCTGGACTACGAATTATTTATGATAATTCGTAGGTGTTATGTTTTTTGGGCCACTACTTTTGTGTGTGTATGTTGTAAAGCGTCTGGGGAATTTAACTCTAGTGGTGCTAAATATTTAAGGGGTCTGGTAGTAAGTGTTCCATTTGGGAACATAATAGAGGCTGATCTGACTATTTGGTCTGAGGATTTATGTAATTCTTTGATCACTGCTAGTTGTGGTTTGTTAGGTGTCGATACCACGTCAATAGCTCTGTTTGATAGGATTACACTAACTTACACCAACCTACACCAGTAGGGATATTCCACAAATATTCAAGTAAAACTTGGTGCAAAGTCATATAACATTCCTACATTTGTGGAATCGCCCTCCTGGTGTAGGCTAGTGTAAGTTGATGTAGTCCTATCAAACAGAGCTAATGACGTGTACTAAATCTCCAATTTGTGGTATGTTGTTATTTGTTTGGTAGTTATTTGGTATTGGTTGTAGTTGTTTGTCTCGAAGGTATGTGAGATAATTTTGTTTCCATTGAATCCATAAGTTTTTCAATTATGTTTGATCCATTTTCCATATGTGTTGTAAGTGTCTTTCCGTTGTTGTATGATTGATTTCTGGTTCGTTAGAATTTAAGACAGTATGTTGGAAATTAGCGTGAAGGAAGTTGGCTGGTGTTAGGTATGAAAAAGTTGTTGTTTCTGTTTCTGGGCATAAGGGTCTTTCGTTTATTATTATTTGTAATTGTTTGATGGTAATATTGAATGTATGTATGTGTATTGGGTGATGTCCTACTGTTTTGTAGTAGGCTTGTTTGATGATGCCTATTAGGCATTTGTAAGTGCCTCCGTACCATGGGGCTTTAGCTGGTATGAATTTCCATTGTATGTGATTTTCGTAGAGGTAATTTTGTACTTTGTTGTCATTTGTTACGTTGTTCCAGAAGTTTGTTATATTTGTGTTGATGACTCTGAATTGTGCTGCGTTATCTGAAAGTATTAGTTTTGGTGTTCCTCTGTCTGCAAAAAATGAGTGAAATGTGCACCTCATTTCCTCTGTTTGTAAGGATGCAATGGGTATTAGATATACTGCTCGTATAGTGAGGCATGTGAATATGAGAACCCATCTTTTTGATGGTGTTGTTGATGGTGAAATCTGTTGTGGTTGTTTACTTGTTATTATTTTAATGTATGTATAAAATGGGCCGAATATATCGACGCCCGTATGTGTAAATGGGTGATCATTTTTGTTAAGTCTGAAATCTGGTATGGTTGAAAAGGGTGGTTGTTTGTATGGTTTGTTTGAATGGATTTTACATTTATAACAATTTTTTCTAATTGTAGATATGACTAGTTTGTTGATGGTTGGAGTGAAAAAGTTTTTTCTGAATTTTGCGACTGTGTATCTGGTTCCACTATGGTAACCTTTTTCGTGTATGTATAGTATAATTAATCTAGTTAAGTATGAGTTTGGGGGTAGGAGGTATGAGGAATAGGTTCGTGTGTGTAATGTATGTGGTGGTAGGTAATTATGTAATCTGAGCATATTGTCATTATCTAGTTTTATACGGAATTTTTTCAATATTGCGTATGGGGGTGGGTTTGTCTGTTGTAGTTGTTGAAAAATAAGTTTGCAATATTTCTTTTGTTCTGCTTTGATGAAAATGGTTAATATTTGAAAGAATTGGTAATTTGTGTTGAGATATGATGTTGTATGAGATTTCTGTTGTGCTGTCTTTTGTCGAAATTGTTTTAGTGCTTTTATTATGATTTGAAATGTTTTAATTAATTTTTGTAGTGAAGAGAATTTAGTAATGTCTAAATTAAATGGTGTCAAGTTGTTTCCATATATATATGTCATGGGTGTATTCGTACATGATGAGGTAGAGTTTGTAATTATTTCTTCATGATCTATTTGTTCTTCTCTGTCTAAATGTGGGTGTATATGTTGTGTTTGTGGTGTACTGTTGATTATTTTTTCATGGTCAATGTCAGGATTTGTATTATTGTTAGTGACTGTTTCTGATATTTGTTCATAATGTGGGATTTTGTATGTTTTGGATTGTGTTTGTCTATATTTACTTGTGTATGTGTGGTCATTGTATGTGTCGTTTAATATTGTTTCGTTGATGTGAGGTTGAGCGTAGTCGTGTAAGGATTCTGCTATTGTGCAAAAGGTTTGTTCGTGTTGTTCCTCTATTTGTATTTCTGACTTTTCATCTTTTAATGTGTGTAAATCTGTTTGTGGCCATTGTGTTTTTCCTTGTGTTAGCCATTCTGGTCCTGTGAACCATTTTGATTGTATTAGGGAAGATAGGTTTGATCCTCTTGATCCTATGTATGCTGGGTTTTCTTTTGTTGGTACATACTGAAATGTTATGTTTGGAATTGTTATTATTTCTTTAACTCTGTTCTGTGTAAAGGGGGTAAGATTTTTCTTTGTGTAAGCCATATAAGTACGCATTTGCTGTCAGACCATAAGAAGGATTGTTTATTGTTGGTTATGCGTAATGTTTCTCTAAGAAACTTTATGAGTCATGCTCCTAGTAATGCAGCTATTAGTTCTAATTTTGGTATTGTGTGTGTTTTTGCTGGTGTTAATCTGCATTTACCTATTAGGAATCTTAGTATGTGTATGTTGTTTGCTTTGTATCGTAAGTATGCTACTGCAGAATATGCTATGGCAGAAGCGTCTACAAATGTGTGAATTTCTGCTTGTTCTGGTAGAAAGGGTTTTTGAAAAAATTTCCTTTGGAAGCATCTGTCGTTACATTTACTTATGTCTGTTATAATGTTTTTTGCAATAGGGATTAGAGAGTTTGGTAATGGTGTGTCCCAGTCTTGTTTGTGATTCCATAAGGTTCGTACGAAAACTTTTGCAGGAACCATTAATGGTGCGAACCATCCTAATGGGTCAAAGATTGCTGAAAAGTTGCTGACGAAGGTTCTTTTAGTATGTTGATCTGGTATTTTTATTTTTGGTTGTAAATAGAGTATGTCTTTTGTGTAATCCCATTGAATGCCTAATATTTTAACGGGTAGTTTTTGAATTGCATTATTATCTGTAAAGTATGTTCGTAATTTTGTGTCATTTGTTGCCCATTGTGCTAGTTCCATGGAAATGTCGTTAAAAGTTTTGTTTGATGTGTTGTATAATTTGACTGCTTGTTCGTGTGTTGAGACTGATGTGATTAAATTGTCTACGTAGAAGTGATTTGTTAGTATGTTGTAGAATTGAGGGTTGGTAGTTTGGAAGTGGTAAAGTAAGGTTGCTGCCAATAAAAATGGTGATGCTATAACGCCAAAAGGTACTCTTTTGAATCTGATAATAAGGAGGTTGTTGTTTGTTAGAGGTTTATTTGGGTCTTTTAGCCATAAGAATCTGGTGACATCACGATCTGATGGGTTAAGTTCCAGTTGTTAGAATGCTTTTCTGATGTCTGTGGTTATTCCTATTGAATTGAGTCGAAATGTTATAAATAATTTTACTAAGTCAGCCAGAAGTTTTAGACCTTTGTGTATGCAATCATTCATTGATTGGTTTGATTTTTTAGTTTTGGCTGATCCGTCAAAAACTATTCTGATTGGATGTGTGAGTTTTGTTGGGTCTATTAGGCCGTGGTGTGCTAAGTAATGTATTGGTTCCGTTGAATGTTTATTGTTAACGTATTCTATTATGTCATTTTTAAATAGTTCTTGAAAGTATGCGTCATATTTTTCAAAAAATTCTGGTGAAGTATGCATTCTTGGGAGTTGACTCTTGAGTCTGCTAAAGGCTAAAGAATAGTTGTCTGGTAGTGGTGGTGGGTATATTTTCCATGGCCATCTGACTTGATATCTACCATTGATTAATGTTTTTGTAAAATAGCTCAATTGCTTTTTGTTCTTCTTGTTCCACTGTTAAGTCTGGTGTGATTATTCCTATTGTTTCAAGTTTCCATAAGTTTTCTATATCTGGTTCTGATGAGAAGAATGTATGTTCTGGTTCAGTTGATTGTTTTGTATTCGTTGTTTGCCCTGTTATGTGGAATCCGAAGTCTGTTTCTATGAGTTGTATGGATGGAGATAAATGAGTGATTAATTTGATGAGTTGCCATATGTATTCATTGCCTATTAGTATGTGCATTTTCGATGGTGACTTTAAAGTTTGTGCAAAGTGTAAATTTTTATATTCGGGGTAAGTTTGTTTAATATCATCTATGTTTTGCGTGTCTAGTTTGTTTGATATATTTGCTACTGTTCTAGCTATGAGGTTTGTAAATTTATGTTTAGTATGTTCTATTTCAAATTTGACGATGTTTGTGTGGAATGTTTGGGATATCTGATTTTGTATGCCAATTAGTTTTAAAGAGTTTGTTCCTATTATAGGTAATTTGAAGGTTTAATTAGCTATGTTATCAAGTATGTATGTTTTGGTACTGCCTGAATCAAAAAACGCGTTAATTGGGTATGTTTGTAATGTTTTTGAATTACGTATGGTTGTTGAAAATGTAAGAAATTTATAGTTTGTTGATAGTATTGTGAATAATTTCAACTTACTTGGTATTGGTGGTTGTAGTATTGTTTCTTCTGTTGGTTCTGCTGTATTGATGGTTTGTGCTTCTGGTGTCTCTTCAGTCTCTGTAATATGATGGTGTTTGTTTTCTTGGTTCTGGCGGGGCTGTAAAGAAGTTATATTATTAAGATTATTTTGTTTTACGTTGATGTTTGTATTTATTTGTTCTTGCTTACGTAATGAGACTTTAGTTTGTAGATCTATTACTCTCTCTAAGTATTTGTTTGCCTCTGCTTTTGTCATCGGGTACATTGTTCTGGGGCATAGTGCCAAATGATGAGCGTTTGTTTGTTGGCAGTGAAACCATCTGCACCGTCTCTGTTTTTGATTGCAATGGTCTGCTGATGCTAAAACTCCGCATTTGGGACACAAATTAAACTGTCTGAAGTAAGATCGTCTGCTCTCAAGTGTATTGTATTTACTGTTGCAGCAAAGATAACTCCAATGTGGTCCCTTGTAAAACATGCATCTCTGATTTGTTGGTATGGCTGGAAAACGATAGAGTTGTTTGGGAATGCTGCTGTCTGTGTCTGTTTTGTAGTGATGAGCTGGAACAGAGAAATCATCAATATCATTATCTATGTAGTGTTCTGGCAAAGGTTTACCTTGTTCTATATTTGAGTGGAAGTTAGGACTACTTTTAAGTTGTGTTGAATTTTCTGTTGTGTTATTGTTAGTAGGTTTGTTATATTGTGGTCTATTGTATTGTCGTCTATTAAATGTATTGTTTGATTTATCTCTGTAGTAGGTGTTGTTTTGTTGTTGGTTTTCTTGGGTTTTATGTGTTTCTTTCATTATGTCAGGTTTTTCAGTTAAGTCTCTGGTTTTAATTTCTTGGTAAACAGCCTCTAAGACAGCTCTTGAGTTTGGTTTGGAAATGTTTATTCTATTGGAGTATGAATTTCTAGGAAAGATACGTAATAATGCTGGAAAGGTTAGGTTGTCTGTTAATTCTGGTACAAAGTCGTATATAGTGTCTAGTAGCATGCATGTTTTATCGTATGCATTACGTAAGCCTTCTTTGGTATTTTGTGCTAGGGGTATGTTGTTTAGAGTTTGCCATAATTCTGAGCGTAATCTTGATTCATCTCCAAATTCATCGTGTAAGTATTGTAGTCTTCTGAAGTATCCTTGTTCATTGTGTACTAAAGTTGTTAGTCTTTGTTTGATAGTGTCTGGCATAGCATCTTCTAGTATTTTACATTTCTGAGGTGATATGATGTCTTCTCTTATGTGTATGTATTTGGTAAACGATGTTATGAAGTCTGGGTATGATATACGTTTTCCATTGAATTTTGGTAGTTTGTACTTTGGTGTTTTAAGTAAGCATGATTGAATTGAAGTGTTTGATCCAGTAGGTATTTCCCAGACTTTTGGTATATGGAGTATGTTTTTGTGTATTGTTGTATTTTGTAGGTTATTCTGATGTTCTTATTTATTTTTGTCATTTGTTGTTTGGTCTGATATTATTTCAGTTGGTTGATTTAAAATATCGTTTATAGGTTGTCTGTTTGGAGTTTGTATGTGAGTATTTGCTATTATAGCGTGTCTTTGTATTGTTGTGTTTGTGTTAGTGTTTTTTCTTGTGGGTGTTAAGTCAATTGGTGTTGTTTCATCTGTTATGTTCCTTGTTCTTGATTTTTTTGTTTCTATAGTTGGTGTTTGTGGTGTTTGATCGTCTTTGTAAGTCCATTTCGATGATCTTTTCCTTTTAGGGGTTTGTTCAAGTATTGTTATCGATGTATTTAAGTTATTACCTGGAGGTTTGGAGGGTCTGTGTCACTCCTCTGAGCCCGATCTGTATCCCATGGAGCGGGGACTCATCATTTCCTCACTCGATGCTCTGGACACTGTTCTTTGTCATTTGCTTGGAGATGTTGTTATGTTTGTGTCGCAATATATTTCTGGTGGTTGTCTGGCTTGTATGTATTGTTGGGCAGTCTGTTATTGTATTTGTCAAGCTGTTTGTAATTGATCGAATTCGTTATTTATTTTCGTTAGGTAAATGGTAAGTTCCTCCTTTATGTCGTAAATTTTCTGGTAAAATTGTGTGTCTGCATCTGTTGGTAAGTTGTCTAAGTCCGTTAGTTGAAATTGTAAGATGCTTAAGAATATTCTTGCATCTGAAGGTTGGTATAAGGCAATGTTGTAATTTTTGGCCTGTTGAATTTTGGTTTCTGCTTGTGCCATTGAGATTTCTATGTATGTTCGTTGTGGGCTTTTATATGTCTGTTGAGTGGTTGGTATGTTGGTTGTGTAAAGTGTTTGTCTCGGTTGTTGCGATGGTATGATGTTTGGAATAGGTAATATTCCCTGTGTTACTGTTTGTTTGTTAGTAGCTGTTAGTAATGCTGTTGTTGTTGGTCTGTATCTTGAAGTTTGTAGGTTATCTGTGGCAGTTATTGTGGAGTACGTAGGTTGGATATTAGGGTTTGTGATTGTATTTGTAGTTGTTGTTGGTAGAGTAATCGTAATAGTTTTTGGTAAGTTAAGAGTTTTTGTTTCTTTGTTTGTGCTCATTATGTTTGGAATGTTAGGGTTGGTTTGTTGTGTGGAGGTTTGTTGATCTGTAATGTTTTGTGTTAATGGTGATGGATGTTGGTGCAGCTGTTCGGATACAAGCAATGGTGACGGGTGTGTAGTTTTTGATACTACTGTTTCTGCTTGCGGGTTTGTTCCCTCTGCTGTTTTAAGCTTTTTCTTCCCCATATCGAGATCTGTGAAACAATTGTTGCGTTAGATATCTGATTGTAAGAATGTTGTGCACGTGGATATTGGAATGGTGTTCGTACTAATTTACTTTCCGATCTCACTTGTCTATATAAAAGTACGTTAACTATGTTTTATGTATAAGGAATTCAATAAATTATGTATTTGTCTTTACTTACGTCTGTTTTGTTCTTTGGTGTTTGTTGTTGACATGCGTTTTCTGTTTTGTAGAGACACGTGTTTGTATGGAACGAATAATTTGAATGATTGACAGTATGCACAAATAAATAGTAGTCACGAATAATAACACACTAAAGAAAAACTTAAAATATACAGAGAGGACCGTTTCTCGCTCTGCTATCATATAGTGAGATCAATTATAAATGAACGTGTTGTATACACTTTTGTTGCCATTAGCCAAATGACATTGTTCGTTATTACTTGTAACAAACTTGTCCGTGTTGTCTGTGTTTGTATACGTTGGTAGCATTTTGATAGGTCTGTTCTACTGACGTCATTGAGATAACGATATTGTCGTACATTATCAATATCAAATCGTGTACGACTCCGTCATTCACGATATAATGATGTTTCGTTCCTTTTGTAATTGTTGTTCTACACTCCACCTGCACTCGCTCACTATCCGTTAGTGCTACTACTTTCGATAATGTATACTAACACTTTCAGGTTGTACAAACAAACATGACTTTTTTCTCTCGTTCACCCGTAAACGCTGAAACTCATTTCCCACTCAAACTTTAATCTTGTAATGGAGGTAAATCGCTCATCTTCTCCAAACTTGTAAATCATACTTTCCTTTAATGCATTATAGTATTTCAAACTAACTTGTTTCTTTCCTTGGAAGTAAACCTCACTTCAATAATAAATTACATTTAGTTTACTGTTGTGTTGAAGTTTATCAATGAATTGAATCAAGTTATTTTCCTTTTTAATTCCACTCAGTTGTTC
>WOFM01001056.1:0-14034 GCA_011428145.1 Ericerus pela
TCCCTCATTCTGGGGAAGACAATCTTTGCAAACAGAGAGAAGATTCTATGTTTCGATGTCCGGTCACCAGTGTCCTTTATCAATATAAAGCTACTCTCAGCGAATCAGCAGATAATCCCGGCGCCAAAAGAAACCTGGTGTTGCGAATGGAACAACCCCAAGGTCCTCGAGTCCAACGAGACGACGAAGATGGAATTATTCGGACGAAATGGGACTCGGTTTCCCGAAACATTCTACTTGGTAAAAAACTCGGTACTCGACACAAACAGGATGGTTCTCGGAGTCACGTTTGCCGCAAAATATCTCAAAGCGGTTGTCGGCGAGCCCAATCAGGGTCAGGTATTTCTGGTCAACGAGGGACGAACCTATCGTCAGAATTTCCAACTGCCAGAGAAAATCCTGTAAATATCTTTATTTTTTTTTACATGTATGTCTATCGAGCCTCGATTTTTTTTTATTATTACTGTTCCTGCCAACTAAGTTCGTTCCTAACTAGTTCCTTATTTCAATTTTTTTTACATCTTCTTTCCTCTTACATTTCTAATTTGTCTCGGCAATCGTTAACGTATATTATCGTTTTTCTTTTGTTTGTTGCGTTCAATTGTAAATCATAATTATAAGAACTCGATCGCCTCGCTAATACATATCTAAATTTTTTTTTTTTTCTTTACGTTTTGTCTACTTTTGTTACTGTAACTCACCTTATTAGTCTCGGTGTGCTCGTTCTTTGTTTGACTTTTTCTTTAAATATATTAATCTTTCTTGAGTAATTTTAAATTGTTTTAATCAACGGACCAACCTTTTATTAACATATATCTTTTCAGCTAAGTTACCAAATGTCCGAAGGCTGCGGGTGATCCCTCGTTTCGAAATTTGGGGGGGGGGGAGTTGTGGAATCTGAATTACCCGTAGCCTTCCCTTCACGTCACCATCGACTGTATACTAGTATACGATAGGAAACGGCTCACGAACTCTAAGTTTATAATATCGATAAGATAAACAAGAAATACGCCGATTCCCCATCGGGAATAAAATTCCCGAAATATAATAAACATAAAGACACGTCGACCGATGAGTATTTAACGATATGGTGACGTGTAATAATAAGATATCGATCATCGGTGAACTATTTCTAATCTCTTTGACTGTTCACGTTTTGGGCTAATGAGTGAACAGTCAGTCTCGTTTTAGACGTGATCGTTTTTAGTTCGTCGTGAATACAAAATATTATTCACGACAAATACAGCTCTTTTATACGGCAGCAAGCCACCTATTTATTGTTTTCACCGATATTTTCGAATGTGAACGCCAGTAGTAGAAATTAAATAACTCGCGATATTATTCTTTCGAACTTAAACGAATAATCGATTGAGATTTGATGGTTCACCGAACTTCGAGAACCATGAGGCGATGTGAAGAATAACCTGCACGACCTGATTGTAGTTACCATAATTGTAAGTAATCTTTTTCAATTGTAATAAAGTATACACTGTGATAATGGGTCGGCCAACTTATTTAATTCCACATACGTAAATTCGCCCGATATACTTCGTAGGCCTTGGGAGCTATCGCTGGTAGGCTGGTGGCCTAACTGTTTGAGCTGGTTTGTGGTTTCGACTCTACGATTGATCGAGACTTATTGATATACATCGAATCGTGATATCATTCCCCATACTCGGGATGTACGTTCGTTTTCGGACGTCACAATTTAAATTTGAAAACGTTAAAGGCAAAAATAATTTTTCATTATTATAAAAAATCAAAATTATATCTTTCCCATTTTGTAAATTTTTTCACAGTGTGGGCTTAAGGTTGAAGACAATTGAATTATATGTGTAAGTCAGAGACGAATGAAAACAAATCTTGATTGCACTAAACCAAATGTTTTTATTAGAATCAATATGACCATACATTTCAAAGGAAATCAATAAACTTACCTAAACAAAATGAACTCAAGAAATATAAGTTACAAATGCCACATAATCTATCTGTCTAAAAGACAGTTTAACAATTTAAAATGAATGCATCGAATGCTATAATCAAACTGAATAAACGTCAAGAAAGTATGAAACAAACACACAGCAACTCAAGTCTTATCAACGGCCAAGTAGAAACGTGCTGCTATCTTAAAATACAACGTATTTTACATATGCATATATGTATATATAATCGTTAAAGTATATAATCAGTTAATTCATAGTCAGTAGATATTGTATACAATAACTGCTTTTGTTTGGTAGAGTATGAAATTTGAACAAATTATCTAAACTTTACCTAATTATTTCATGAATTAATCAACTGAATATAGTTAAAGTATAAAATTGGCCGATACCCATTGCACATTTTGCTTAGTTTTTTCATGAAACAGCTCTCATACCTGGCTAATCTATCCACTGCCATAATTAAGTGATGTAATGAAATTCTATGACTGAAGATTAATTATTTGATATTTTGTATGATCGTTTTTATTTTTCCTTGTAAAAATTAAAATTAATAAAAAATAATCTGGTTAAACTTATTTTCAATACATTTTTGTTTTATTCTTCAAAATTTTTATTTCTCCATTAAAAATGAATATGAGTTTTTACATTAGTTTCAGTATCTTTTATTATTATTTGGTAAAAATATGAGGCTTTTTATCCAAATTTCTGAAAAATAAAAATATGTCATATTTTTAGAGCTCTGTGCTAATTTAATGAAAGAAATATTAATGATAATGACCTTGATTTAAAGAATATTGAATGAGAAGAAAGCTACATTTTTTTATGTAAAATCCATATTAAAATCGGTGTTTTTCCTTTTCCTCCTTCATTGTTCCACAGCCTGAATTCTGTTTTTTTTTTAACTGTGAAAATAAAATTTTCTGTTTTATGACGATAATCTGTTACCATTTATTTTTTTGATTCCAATTTTGCGATAAATTTATGGAAAATGTGACAATTGACAATAATGTTTCAATTTCAACTCTTTCGTCTTTGTTAAGTATTATTAAATGAAATATATAGCTATATCACTTCCTTTCAACAGTTGGCTTCTTTTTGAAAATACTTCTAAAATTTCTCTATTCGAATTTTTTTATTTCTTGTTCTTATTCATAGTTGATGTTAATGGTTTCACCCTAAGGTCACTTTCATAACAAATAAAACAACCTAAAAAAAAGAAAGAAAAAATATAATATAAAAATAAAGCAAAGACCCTGTTGCCACATTGTCTAGCGATGTAGTTTGTGCCATTATTCAAAATTTGGTGGTAATTTTAAACTCTTACTAATGTTCAACAGTTATTATTTAAAATAGCTAGTTTTTATTGATAGGTGGTCCAATGTACAGCCAGCAGGACCCCCAGTTCTACCACTTACCTACAGAAATTGTGTGGTATCTGTTCTGCAGGAAGGACAAGGCAATCTTTTCATTGAAATCAGCATTGAATGTATATGCAGTGCAAAAAATCAGATAATCTAAAATTCTAAAGTGAATCTGCCCGATATTGAATGTTTTATCTTAGATCATTGGCAATGCAAATGTGGCAGCCTGGCGCGATGTTTTGAGGCGCCAGTTATTCCAGACAACATGCAATTTTCAACAGTTTAAAAAAAATCATCTTAATGAGTTGATTTGATCTAATTGTGTAGTGTTTACTGGGTGTGTAGCCCCGTAAAATATAGATTTAAAATAGAATTAGTTTCTGGAAGTAATAAAAAATTTTATGGCTGAAATATGTAAGGGGTGATCTCCTGCAATACTCAATAAGTTGTAGAAATGCTCAAACTCCATACCCTGTTTTTCCACTTAAGAAGGGTGTAACGTGTGAATTTTTCAAGTTTTTTCAATTTTCTTTGAAAGCAAAGTGCTAAGTGACCTACAATAAAAGTACCCCACGTAAAAATGATGTTCATAAAATTTTGAACAAAAATTTTTCACACATTTATTTCATAATTACCATGAAGGCTGAGGTACAGGTATAAGTAAATAATGATATTTTTTTCAAAATCATAATAATCTGTATTATTCTATTATTAGTAAGCTGTAAATCAGTAACTAGGCTATACTTAGGTGTAAAGATGACCAAAGAAGTTAACATTTTGATATCTTCTATTAGTAGTGTGGCATAATGGAGAGTCAGTTCTCTCAGCAGAGCTCACACTGTGTTGGCGTTCGAACCAAAAAGGGACCCGGTTAATGTCTGGAAAGGTACCGCTTTTGAAACAAAGTATATCCCCACAAATATTTCCAGTTGCACTAAAGTCGACGAACAATTTGTACGGATTCTGTCGGACTGTCCTGGAGTTACTCAGCCATCAATTCACAGGCATCCTGCATACAAACACGATACAGTCAATTACATCGAGACTATAGGACCACCTTGCCATGCTAGAGTCCTCAGGCTACTGCCTGATAAACTTGAAGCAGCATGAGAATACTATGACTGGATCATAGGGGAAGGCATATGTCACCCCTCAAAAAGTTTATTTAGTTCTCCTATCCACATGAAAAAGAAAGCAAGTCGAGAGTGGCAAATTGTTGGTGAGTACAGGGCCTTAAATACCAAAACAGTTCCTGACTGCTATCTAGTCCCCAGTATTATGGACTTCAACGCTAATATGAAGGGTAAAAAGATGTTCACAGAAATTGACATCAACTGGGCGTTCCACCAAATTCCAATGGCTGAACAAGACATACCAAAGACAGTGGTTATAACCCCCTTTGGTCTGTTAATATACCTTCGAATGCCCTTTGGACTCCGTAATTCTGTACAAACCTTCCAATGGATTGTTTATGGATCTGCCGTTTACTTATGCTTATTTGGATAACATATGCATTTGCTCAGAAGGCGGTGAGCAACAGCACGAGAAGAATGTAAGAGCCATTGTACAGCATATACACGCTGCTGGACTTGCTATCAATGTTGGGAAAAGTTTATATAGACAAACCAAGATTGACTTTCTCAGCTACCAAGTCTCGACCAAAGGCATTTCCCCTCTAAGATCAAGGTTGAGCCAATATTGAATTTCCCCAAAACTCTCAAACATCACCAAACTAAGGTGTTTCTTGAAAATGGTGAACTTCTATAGATGTTGCATTAAAAATGCTGTTGCTGAACAAAGTAAGCTGTTTGCATTGATTAAAACAAATAAAAAGAAAGATAAGACCCACTTGATTGGACTGAAGAAGCCAAAAAAGCCTTTTATAATATTAAAGAAACACTGGCAAATGAAACTATGCTCACTCACCCAGACAAAAGTCTGCCATTATGTGTCGCAGCTGACACATCCGACTTTGCTATTGGTGCATCACTGTACCAAAAGGATAATGACAAGAAGTTACCACTTGCTTTCTTTTCCAGGAAGCTATCAAAAACCTGAAAGAAACTACAGCACATATAAGACTGGAAATTGCTGGGAATATTTGCTGTGCTGAAGCATTTCAGGCACCAGTTAGATAGTAGATGTTTCACTGAGTATACAGATCATAAACCCCTAACACATGCTTTTACACAAAAAACAGAACCAGCTTTCTCATAAGTGGAGAACTCAACACTCCAGCTAATGCTCTTAATAGGATCAAAGCCATCTCAGCATTGTCTCAATTACCTTACCCTGAAATTGCTAATGAACAGTTAAGGGATGTAGAACTACAAGAACTGTTGTCAAATGATGACACAGCTCTCAAACTGAAACAATGGAAAATTCCTAGTACTAATGTTCTATTAACATGTGACATTAGTACAGGCAAAAATAGGCCATTCTTGCTGGCAAAGTATCGCAAATGGGCTTTCAGAAGTATGCACAATTTATTGCATCCTGGACCAAAATGCACAGCTGGTTTAGTATCATCAAGATTTGTTTGGCCACGAATGAAGTCTGACTGCAACAAATTGGCTCACAGTTGCCTGAATTGCCATGAGACCAAAGTGGGAAGACACACTTGTTCACCACTCAAATCTTTTAAACAAACAGAGCGGTTTAAAACAATACACATAGACTTGGTTGGTCCATTACCCCCATCACAAGGACACAGATACCTGTTGACGAAGATAGATAGAGAAACTCAATAGCCAGAGGCAGTTCGTCTCTATGAAATGACAGCTCCAATAGTAGCTGTCAGGTTATACAACACCTGGATTGCCCACTATGGTGTACCTTAAGTCATCATTTTGGACCAAGATTGCCAATTTGAAAGCTCACTCTTTCAAGAGCAGTCTAAGAAGTTTGGTGTTCAACATAAACACACCACTGCTTACCATCCTCAAGCAAATAGAAAAGTTGGGCAATGGCACAGAGCTTTAAAAGTATCAATTATGGCTTGCGACACCAAGAGATGGGTTGACATACTACCAACCATCATCTTGGGCCTTCAATCTGCTCTTCAAACTAATAAAGGTCACTCTGCAGCACAGTTGGCACTTGGCAAAGAGCTACGCCTCCCAGGGGACTTTTTCACACACTCAAAAGAAATTACCCCAAAATTCTAATCCAAAACATGGACTGATGCTAACAGCTTTTTGAAGCAGGCAGCTTGTCATGGCCAACCGAAGATTTATGTCTCCAAACACTTGGCCACCACATCTCATGTGTTTGTCCAAGATGAAAAAATAAGATCTTCTCTGGAAAAACCAAACGCTGGTCCTTATAAGGTTGTATCACGAGATGACAAAAACTTTGTGATACTAATCACAGGTGAACAGAAAACCATTTCAATCGACAGATTGAAACCTGTGTACCTTATTAATGATGACAGAAAAATGCTCCAAAAAGAAGCAAAGAAACATATGCAGAAGGAAGTAGAAGAAAATATATCGACTGAACAGTCCGATAATACACAATCACAAAAAGTAGAGGAAAAACCCGTTGAAAAAAGTGATACAACACAAAATTCACACGCAGAAAATACAGTAATAAAGAAGAAAAAGAAATCGGTCAAATTTAATGACGATGTTCTGATGATAAAATACGACCCATCAACCCCCTTACACCCACTAAAAAGAGGCAGGCCCTTAGGAATTAAAGAACCAAATTCCTACTCGCAAATCTGAGAGATTGGCCAGGAGAAAATAAAATATTCCCGAGAAAATTAATACCCGACGTAAGTTCTGTAAACCCATTAAAAAATAAGCGAGAATCTGGAATTTCTTCGAACAAAAGGAATTCCGCAGATAAGCAAAGAAAAAAAGCGTGCAATCAAACAAAGACAGGAATAAACTAATCCTCATCCCATATGGATGAAAACATTGCAACGTGTTTCCTTTGTCCAAATAAAAGACAAGCAAAATATCAATACACTGTGACGTCACAAACAAAAAAGTGCATTCCTTTGTGAGATGAAGAATTTAAATACATTCGAAATTCTTTCACACATAACTTTGCTTAAAATTAACACAATTTGACCAAAAAACTTTTAAGCAGTAGAATATTTTTTGCGCTATCCCCTTCATGCAAATCTGAAACCAGATAACACTATGGAAAATCGCTGCGATCAAATAAATTCTCGCAACGTTCTTCACTCACTTTTTGCTGTCCCACTGAATTAGCCAAACTTTTTCTGTATAAAATTTCCTGTGTTATTTTCTTTTCCTATCTTGTACTTATTTCTTTGTAGTGTCGTCCTCTACAAATGCGCCATTCTTTATCCCAAAGCCCCAGTTTGTAGTTCTGCTGAATTCTGAGCCTGTAAAGACACAGGATAAAACAGGATGCAAAAAGGAGCTCAAACAGATAGAAAATGAGTTACTTATGGATACGACTTCATTATTAAAATGATGTCTGCACCTCTCCCTTCTCTTGTGTTACCTTCAAAAACCCTGGAGAAGACCCCAAAATGGAAAACCCACCTATGGGATCCTCCACTAGAGCTGAGAGGCCTACCAGGCCAGGTTTAAAACCCATAAATACTCTTACCAGTGCATTGGAGCTGCGGTAGGGTCAGCTCTTGCTAAATGGGAGCAGGACCAGACACAGCAATAAGACTTGATAAGTCCCCCCAGGCACGCAACTTATCATTTTTGCAGTGCAAAAACAGGGGGAGTAGCTGTGGGGATTATACTTGTATGATATATTAGGGGCTTGCACCCCTTGACAACAGTCATTGCCCAAAGGCTGGCATATATTTGTCTCTAAGACATTAAACCAATATATACTTATATGTTTGTATGTTCGTACCTGTACATATGTACAGGTAAGCATTGTACGGGCAGTGATCAGTTACCTGACAACAATCTCGGTGATGTCACAGACTGGCACCAAACACGTTGCGTCGTTTCCTATCATCTCAACAGAGGGAAGAAATGACATAACTTATGACATAATACCATACATATATGTACGTATGTGTGTCTGTGTGTGTGTACCAAATCCGATGTATAAACTCTCAAAACTGGCTGCAAAATCGCCAGTTTTGCCAAGGATTTGGCTTTCCCATACTTACTATGTATGTAGTGGTAGAACACGCAAACCTATAGAAAACCTTCTAGTGTGAATATCTCTCATGACAAGGTATTCCACACATACATATACATACATACACACATACATACACACATATATACGTTTATATATATATATATATATATATATATATATATATATACACCGTTTTTATTTATTATGGCATCTATTTTGCGTCAATTATTTTACATCACACCAGTTAAATTACCATTGAAGAAAAATATTGTGTATCATGTGCTATAAAAGTAAATTTTTTGTGAAATAATTTGAGAATTTTTTTTTTTGGAATGATGAAAACATTGTGTATTTTCAAAAAATTAGAGTGAAAACGAAATTCAAAATAGAAGTTTTGTTAGCGAAAAAAAAAAGAATTAATCATTGTGTCGTTGTTAGGATTATCATACTAGCACTCCTTATATCGAGCTGTTTTTTCTGAAATATTCCGCATATTTCAAGCAGCAATGTAATTGAAGTGTTTGGCATGCTTTGTCTTTCATTTTTATTGTTTACTTAAACTTTAGCAGTTCTGGCCTTTTTTCTTCTCATCAGCTGTCTTTCAGTACCTTGTTAATATTACTTCCACAAAAGTGTAACCGCTTTAATCTATAACTCGATTATCGTTAGTATTTTAATTATTATTGCTCCTTTTTTTTGTCTTTTTTATGATTTGTTTTAGAAAGGGTAGCTATTACTTTTTTGTCTTACTAAATAAATGTCTCTCTGGTTTCATTCCTTAAAATGTATTTTACTTTATTTTCGTATTCATTGGTTATAATTTTTACTAAATTTTATGGTGCAGAATTTACAAATTTTGTTGTGTAAAATGCGTAATTCTTAAAACCAGAGTTTTTATGACTGATATTTCACCCCAGGGATATTCTCTCTTTACACGGAGAGCCGTCAGTACGGTCAAATCCATAATTTAACTGAGCATTCCTTGTTGCATTTAGCATAATATTCGTCGGTTTATCCGTCTGCAAGACTTGGCTTCAATGTGTTTACTGTTTACGAAAAAAAAAATTTCAAATTATTGTTATTGCATTCAATATTCCATCAACTTTATCTGAAGTTTTTTATGCAACTAGAAATCTCTTGGAAGTGCTTAAATTGAATAATTTTTTTTGATGTTTTGTTGGGATTTTATGTTAATTATTAACGAATAATTTACATATTCTTGTGGCAACTTGATTTTTGGTTTCCTTAGACCTTCAAGAGAACAAGCAAGTGGACCTCAATTTTGTTTTTTTAAATGACATGTGTTGCTGTAGGCTGCGTGGCGCGGTGGTTTGCGCTCGGTATTGCAATTGAAAAGCTGTAGTATCAAGACCTGTTGTCTAAACATTCTCGACTCAAAATAGAGGACATCAGCTGACCCCACCTCTGACCGAAAGGGTCCTACATAATCAAAATACAACACTGAATATTATGGGAATATAATCCATGTAGTTCATGTTTTACAGTAACTTACTCTAAAGATGTACGTAAAATATTAGGTCCCTTCTAACATTTTCTGACTAGGCGTATCGTCGTAACAAAGATATTACTCTCTCCTCCTTTTATTTTATCGCTGCAGAAAATATACTAGAATTCAGCCAAAATATATACTTAACTTTTGAGATGTTTTTATTTTTTGTCTCTGTAATTATGTAGCCTACTCGATGTAAGATATTCTGGAGAGGAATGAGTTTCAATTTTTTCTCCTTCATTATTCTTAAAGAGAAAACGATAAAAGGGAAGCATAGAACTTGAATTGAGAAGAGTGTTTAATCAGAACTATTCTATAAAAATGTTTGGTTTATTTACGTCCCGTGCACGAAAAAGATTTATGAGCTTAACATTGCCCTCATTTCGTACTCCAATGCACTATGTACAGTTTGAATGAATTTAATTACCAAAAAAAATTGCTTGCTTTTCATTCATCAATGAGAATAAGAATTACTTTTTTAATTGTTATTATAACTTTTTGAAACTACAACTTTTGTCTCAGTTTTGTATTCAATTTTCCTCCAAAAGTTAGAGAGTTGTCCCATTCTAACGCCTCTCTCTAAAAGTTGATAAAAAAAGTATTTCATAATGATGTTTTTTCGTTCTATTCCAATTTTCAGACTAATTTGTTCTCCTTTTTTCCTCTGCCGGTTTTTTCTTAATTTATAAGTGCGAAAATTAGTGACTAAAAAAAATAAATTTTCCGCTTTTGAATGTTAAATTCCTTTGTGTACTTCGTTTTAACGCCAAACGAGTACACGGTCTGTTCGTTTTCGTTGTTAAATTTTGAAAATTATAATTTAAACCTGGGTTGATTTTCATATCAAAACATTTTTTTCACCTTCTGCTTTTTTTTGTAGGTGTTACCGTGAACGAGTTCATCAGATATTATGAGCCGGCTCTTTATGATGTTGAAGAGGTAACGAAGCAGCATAAACGCATCAAAAGAGGAGCACGCAGTTACGAGAAAAATAATTTTCCTTTGAGGCTCACAATTACCACCTCAAACAGGTAAATACGAGCTTAAAATGTTTTCATGAAGTGTGGAAAATCGAATGCTCTATTTGAGTAAAAGTTACTGTAGGCCGCTACTGTATTTTCATGAACGATATTATACGAAGTCTGTAAGATAAGTATTTGTGCTCCCACCTTCTCATCTTTCTTTCATTAGAGTACGCCGTTCGTTTTGTTCGTTTTCTGTTACACGCCTTTAAGCATTTTCAGAAGTAATTTGAAAAGAAATCGTCTGTTATAATGACATGGAGAGAATATCGACATACACAAGAATTCTGGATTTCGTTTTTTTCGCTTCGTTTTAACTTCTGTTTTTTTCCTCCTATGTCAGTGGTACATGCCATCAATTTTTAAAAATGGAAAAGTAAAATATAACAGAAACTGACATTTGAAGAGGAGACTGCGGTACAGAAAAAAAGGAAAAGATGAAAAAAAAGTAAAAGTTTATTCTCCGTAAATCGTTTTCAAGAGAACAAAAAAAAACCTAAGAAAGGTTTTTCTTTCAAATTTTCTATCAATAATATTCTTTCAAAAAGTTTTTTTTTTTATGGGTTGCTTTTGATTTTCTGAAAAAAGTTTCTTCCTCTTTCTTTTTTGTGATAGGTCCAATTAGTTAGAAATTTTTATTGAATTCTGTGTCCTAAAATTTTCGATGCGGAAATTATTTGACTTCAAAAATTTCATGTATTTTTGAAAGATTCTAAAAAAAAAATTTATTTGCTCTAACTGGATATATATATTAAGAATGAATGTAGTTGATCAAATCGCGTGATTAATCAAATGCAAACTTAATCATTCGTAAAAACCAGTCTAGCTCTGTTCAACTCGTTCTGACCATTTTTTCAGGATTTAATTTTTTAAATTGAAAATTATTTTTTACCTTTGATGCTTTTGTTTCTTAAATGGTCCTGATTGAATTTCGAAAATAAAAATACTATCATCAGCTAATAATGAAAATTTAATGTTATTTTATTGAGCAGTAGAGGAGGGAAAAGGTGTCATGAGACTTGCTTCATTAACTATCTACTACAGGAGAAGAAAATTCCCATTTTTTGTAATACTTACTGAATGGATTTACTTCAGCATAATCCAAGTACAAAAATCTATTCGTAAATAAGCAATACAGAAAAAACCAAAAACTTAAAAAGTTAAATTGTGTAATTTTTTTGCACTGGTGGCTATTTGTTTCATTTAATTTTCATTTAAAGTCATTCCCTCGTGATTTATATGTATGCAGCATCAATTGGAGCATATACTGTTGAATTTTTCCTAGAGAAATATTATGAAATTCATCATCAGTTGTAGAAGTATCTTCAATATCAGTATAATAAGAAAAAATTAAATCCCTGTTGCATGTGGAAGGTACGTGAGTGATAAGCAACCCTAAGATAAGAAAAGTAGCTAATTGATTTAGGTACTCGGTATTCGTATATTTGGTATTGGAGTTCTTTAGAATTGCTCTACCTACACAATTTGTACAATCACTCAAAGTCTGACCGTTAAAAAAACTTGGGAACCGGATATGCTATGTACAGTCAGGAATGAAATTTATCACCTTCTTGTTGCTGTAGCTCCCTACAGTACAACTGTTCGGATTGTTCACTTTTAACAGCAGAAGGACTGTACCATAACTTCCGATTTACCGCTTGGTACTAAAGGACCGACTGATGAGAACCAACACCTGTAGTTTCACGGACTGTTTCTTCTCAGTTGGAGAACAATATATTTTTCTTAACTTTAGGTTACCATTGCACCTTGAAAACAACTTTTTATTTCCCCAATGCCACTATTTGTGGTATTTCTACAACCTTTTTGCTATTGGGCAATCAAACAGAACGTAGACTGTACGCAATGTGGGTATTATTGAAACAAAAAGAGTGTAGTGATTGAAAAAAAGTATTGGCTTAAATTAAGACCCTATATTGTGCTAATATGTAGAAATCACAAACTGATATATACAGATTGCTTTCATTTATATGAAGAAGAGCCTCTCGGAAGTTATTTCAGTATCTCGTAGTGACTAGTGAATATATCTGCTTGAAAGTTTAGAAAATTGGATGTAGGTGGATATTGCATGTAAAAATAGTATTTTCTGACGTTGGTGAAAGTAGTGTTTCAATCAAAATTACGGACAATTTTTAGAAAACTACTCGAAAAGAGGTAAAGAAAAATGCTAATTGAGCCTTATGTAGATTCATTTTGTTGAGGAAATTATGCAGATTTAAAATATTTCCGTTTTACTACATAAATAAAACTTTAGAATTATTTAATTTCTACTTAGAAATAAAGAGTTTCCAAGCGATTTAAATTTACAAATTTGGCCATCAGTTGCCAACCATTATGGTTTACTGCCTAATTCCCCAGTTTTGTAATCTCTTTTAATAATTTGAGTCACAATTCCCTGTGACACTCTCAGTGAATGACGGATTATTTCGTTGATTGTGAAGTATTGAGAAGACCAAATGCAGGTGTTAATGTTTTAACAACTTTTAAACTTGCAAAAATTGATAATCTCTGCTTCATTTGGTTATCTACAAGTACATGGCGTCATCCACGGATAGCAATTGTTCAGTCTTCAAACAATGAATCACAGTTTTTTTTCAATCTGTGACTCTTGGACCATAATGTTGTTCATTTTTAAGGCCGATTAATGTCATACAAATTTAATTATGATGTTCATTTTCAATATGTTCTACAAATAACGGCACTAGTTTAAGGAGTCTATCTCATTCAGAAGTGTTTAGTGGAACCGCAAAAAAAATGTACGCCTGTTGCTTTAAACGAAAATGCAGTCTTTTTGACTTCGGGTGCCGGAAATTTTGAGATGTCAGTAATGGTCCAATAAGAATAAATTTTGTTTGGTCAAGAGCGGTAGTGATTTTGTTAAGTTTAGTGCTTGTCATCGACATTTTTTGTTCTCTTGTTATTCCACAGGGTGCTTTTCTTTATTGTTCGGGCTTGTATGGTCACACTTTTTTCTCTTTTTTCACTAATTGTTGAGGTGTGAAGATTACATTGTACTTATGTTGTCAGATAGAGAAATTGTATTCTTCGTGTAGTGCCTTAATATTTTCAAAATTTAAAGAATGTAAATA
>WOFM01001057.1:0-10731 GCA_011428145.1 Ericerus pela
GTCCTTAGTACTTAAGCAGTCCTTAGTACGAAGCAGTACTTAGTACATAAGCAGTCCTTAGTACATAAGCAGTCTTTAATACATAAGCAGTCATTAGTACATAAGCAGTGATTAGTACTTAAGTCCATGGTACGTAGGCAGTCCTTAGTACGTAGGATCCTTAGTACATAAGCAGTCCTTAGTACAGTAAGCATCCGAACATAGCAGTTCTTAGTACGTAAACAGTCCTTAGTATATCAGCAGTCTTTAGTACATCAGCAGTTCTTAGTACGTAAGCATTCCTTAGTATGTCAGCAGTCCTAGTACATAAGCAGTCCTTAGTATGTAGGCAGTCAGTATGTAGGCAGTCCTTAGTAAGTAAGCAGTCCTTAGTATGTAAGAAGTCCTTAGTTGTAGGCACTCCTTATTATGTGAGCAGTCCTTAGTACATAAGCATCCTTAGTACTTAAGCAGTCCTTAGTACATAAGCAGTACTTATACATAAGCAGTACTTAGTACATAAGCAGTCCTTAGTACATAAGCAGTTCTTAGTACGTAAGCATTCCTTAGTATGTCAGCAGTCCTTAGTACTAAGCAGTTCTTTAGTATGTAGGAAGTTTTTAGTTGTAGGCAGTCCTTAGTATGTAAGCAGTCCTTACTATGTCAGCAGTCCTTAGTACATAAGAGTCCTTAGTATGTTGGCAGTCCTTATACGTAAGCAGTCCTTAGTATGTAGGCAGGCTTTAGTACCTAGGCAGTACTTAGTACAGAGGCAGTCTTTAGTACGTAGGCAGTCCTTAGTAATAGGCAGTCCTTAGTACGTAAGCAGTCCTTAGTACGTAGAGTCCTTAGTATGTAGGCATCCTTAGTTAATTAGGAGTCCTTAGTACGTAGGCAGTTCTTAGTACATAGTCAGTCCTATAGTACAAAAAGCAGTCCTTAGTACGTAAACAGTCCTTAGTACGTAGGCAGTTCTTTATACGTAAGCAGTCCTTATACATTGGCAGTCCTTAGTATGTAGGCAGTCCTTAGTACTCAAGCAGTCCTTAGAATGTAAGCAGTCCTTAGTAGTGAGCAGTCCTTAGTATGTAAGGCAGTCCTTAGTACATAGGCAGTCCTTAGTATGTAAGAAGTCCTTAGTTTGTAGGCACTCCTTATTGTGAGCAGTCCTTAGTACATAAGCAGTCCTTAGTACTTAAGCAGTCCTTAGTACGTAAGCAGTACTTAGTACATAAGCAGTCCTTAGTACATAAGCAGTCTTTAATACATAGGCAGTCATTAGTACATAAGCAGTCATTAGTACTTAAGCAGTCCTTGGTACGTAGGCAGTCCTTAGTACGTAGGCAGTCCTTAGTACATAAGCAGTCCTTAGTACATAAGCAGTCCTTAGAACATAGGCAGTTCTTAGTACGTAAACAGTCCTTAGTATATCAGCAGCCTTTAGTACATAAGCAGTTCTTAGTACGTAAGCATTCCTTAGTATGTCAGCAGTCCTTAGTATGTAGGCAGTCAGTATGTAGGCAGTCCTTAGTAAGTAAGCAGTCCTTAGTATGGCGGCAGTCCTTAGTACAAAAGCAGTCATTAGTACTTTGGCAGTCCTTAGTACTTAAGCAGTCCTT
This sequence comes from Ericerus pela, assembly GCA_011428145.1. NCBI lineage: Eukaryota > Metazoa > Arthropoda > Insecta > Hemiptera > Coccidae > Ericerus > Ericerus pela. The sequence goes on from WOFM01001057.1 coordinate 1,599, forward strand.
AGTACATAGGCAGTCCTTAGTACCTAAGCAGTCCTTAGTACATAGCACTCCTTAGTACGTAAGCAGTCTTTAGTACATAGGCAGTCCTTGGTATGTAGGCAGTCCTTAGTATGTTGGCAGTCCTTGGTACGTAGGCAGCCCTTAGTATGTCAGCAGTCCTTGGTCTGTAGGCAATCCTTAGTACGTAAGCAGTCCTTAGTAATAAGCAGCCCTTAGTATATCAGCAGTCCTAGTACGTAAGCAGGTCTTAGTATGTAGGAAGTTTTGTAGTTTGTAGGCAGTCCTTAGTATGTAAGCAGTCCTTAAAACATAAGCAGTTCATAGTACATAAGCAGTCCTTAGTATGTAGGCAGTCCTTAGTATGTCAGAAGTCCTTAGTACATAAGCAGACTTAGTAGTACATAGGCAGTCCTTAGTATGTAGGCAGTCCTTAGTATGTCAGCAGTCCTTAGTATGTAGGCAGTCCTTAGTATGTAGGCAGTCCTTAGTACGTAGGCAGTCCTAAGTATGTCCACAGTCCTTAGAACATCAGCATTCCTTAGTACTTTGGCAGTCCTTAGTACTCAAGCAGTCCTTAGTATGTAGGCAGGCTTTAGTACGTAGGCAGTCCTTAGTACAGAGGCAGTCTTTAGTACGTAGGCAGTCCTTAGTACGTAGGCAGTCCTTAGTACGTAAGCAGTCCTTAGTACGTAAACAGTCCTTAGTATGTAGGCAGTCCTTAGTTAATTAGGAGTCCTTAGTACGTAGGCAGTTCTTAGTACATAGTAAGTCCTTAGTACAAAAGCAGTCCTTAGTACGTAAACAGTCCTTAGTATGTAGGCAGTCCTTTATACGTAAGCAGTCCTTAGTACATTGGCAGTCCTTAGTACGTAGGCAGTCCTTAGTACGTAGGCAGTCCTTAGTACGTAGGCAGTCCTTAGTACTTAAGCAGTCCTTAGAATGTAAGCAGTCCTTAGTATGTGAGCAGTCCTTAGTATGTAGGCAGTCCTTAGTATGTAAGAAGTCCTTAGTTTGTAGGCACTCCTTATTATGTGAGCAGTCCTTAGTACATAAGCAGTCCTTAGTACTTAAGCAGTCCTTAGTACGTAAGCAGTACTTAGTACATAAGCAGTCCTTAGTACATAAGCAGTCTTTAATACATAAGCGATCATTAGTACATAAGCAGTCATTAGTACTTAAGCAGTCCTTGGTACGTAGGCAGTCCTTAGTACGTAGGCAGTCCTTAGTATGTAAGCAGTCCTTAGTACATAAGCAGTTCTTAGTACATAAGCAGTCCTTAGTATGTAGGCAGTCCTTAGTATGTCAGAAGTCCTTAGTACATAAGCAGACTTTAGTACATAGGCAGTCCTTAGTATGTAGGCAGTCCTTAGTACATAAGCAGTCCTTAGTACATAATCAGTCCTTAGTACATAAGCAGTCCTTATACGTAAGCAGTCCTAAGTATGTCAGCAGTCCTTAGTATGTAGGCAGTTCTTAGTACATAGTCAGTCCTTAGTACAAAAGCAGTCCTTAGTACGTAAACAGTCCTTAGTACGTAGGCAGTCCTTTATACGTAAGCAGTCCTTAGTACATTGGCAGTCCTTAGTACGTAGGCAGTCCTTAGTACGTAGGCAGTCCTTAGTACTAAGCAGTCCTTAGAATGTAAGCAGTCCTTAGTATGTGAGCAGTCCTTAGTATGTAGGCAGTCCTTAGTACATAGGCAGTCCTTAGTATGTAAGAAGTCCTTAGTTTGTAGGCACTCCTTATTATGTGAGCAGTCCTTAGTACATAAGCAGTCCTAGTACTTAAGCAGTCCTTAGTACATAAGCAGTACTTAGTACATAAGCAGTCCTTGTACATAAGCAGTTCTTAGTACGTAAGCATTCCTTAGTATGTCAGCAGTCCCTAGTTCATAAGCAGTCCTTAGTATGTATGCAGTCAGTATGTAGGCAGTCCTTAGTAGTAAGCAGTCCTTAGTAACTAAGCAGTCCTTAGAACATAGGCAGCTCTTAGTACGTAAACAGTCCTTAGTATATCAGCAGTCTTTAGTACAATAAGCAGTTCTTAGTACGTAAGCATTCCTTAATATGTCAGCAGTCCTTAGTTCATAAGCAGTCCTTAGTATGTAGGCAGTCAGTATGTAGGCAGTCCTTAGTAAGTAAGCAGTCCTTAGTATGTCGGCAGTCCTTAGTACAAAAGCAGTCATTAGTACTTTGGCAGTCCTTAGTACTTAAGCAGTCCTTAGTACATAGGCAGTCCTTAGTACCTAAGCAGTCCTTAGTACATAGGCACTCCTTAGTACGTAAGCAGTCTTTAGTACATAGGCAGTCCTTGGTATGTAGGCAGTCCTTAGTATGTTGGCAGTCCTTGGTACGTAGGCAGCCCTTAGTATGTCAGCAGTCCTTGGTCTGTAGGCAATCCTTAGTACGTAAGCAGTCCTTAGTATATAAGCAGCCCTTAGTATGTCAGCAGTCCTTAGTACATAAGCAGTTCTTAGTATGTAGGAAGTTTTTAGTTTGTAGGCAGTCCTTAGTATGTAAGCAGTCCTTACTATGTCAGCAGTCCTTAGTACATAAGCAGTCCTTATTACGTAGGCAGTCCTTAGTACATAAGCAGTCCTTATTACGTAGGCAGTCCTTAGTACATAAGCAGTCCTTATTACGTAGGCAGTCCTTAGTATGTGAGCAGTCTTTAGTATGTAGGCAGTCCTTAGTACATAGGCAGTCCTTAGTATGTAAGAAGTCCTTAGTTTGTAGGCACTCCTTATTATGTGAGCAGTCCTTAGTACATAAGCAGTCCTTAGTACTTAAGCAGTCCTTAGTACGTAAGTAGTACTTAGTACATAAGCAGTCCTTAGTACATAGCAGTCTTTAATACATAAGCGATCATTAGTACATAAGCGTCATAGTACTTAAGCAGTCCTTGGTACGTAGGCAGTCCTTAGTATGTAGGCAGTCCTTAGTACGTAGGCAGTCCTTAGTATGTAAGCAGTGCTAAGTACATAAGCAGTCCTTAGTATATAGGCATTCCTTAGTACATAAGCAGTTCTTAGTATGTAGGAAGTTTTTAGTTTGTAGCAGTCCTTATTATGTAAGCAGTCTTACTATGTCAGCAGTCCTTAGTACATAAGCAGTCCTTAGTATGTTGGCAGTCCTTAGTACGTAAGAGTCCTTAGTACGTAGGTAGTCCTAAGTATGTCCACAGTCCTTAGACATCAGCATTCCTTAGTACTTTAGCAGTCCCTTAGTACTTAAGCAGTCCTTATTATGTAGGCAGGCTTTAGTACGTAGGCAGTACTTAGTACAGAGGCAGTCTTTAGTACGTAGGCAGTCCTTAGTACATAGGCAGTCCTTAGTACGTAAGCAGTCCTTAGTACGTAAAGAGTCCTTAGTATGTAGGCAGTCCTTAGTTAATTAGGAGTCCTTAGTACGTAGGCAGTTCTTAGTACATAGTCATCCTTAGTACAAAAGCAGTCCTTGTACGTAACAGTCCTTAGTACGTAGGCAGTCCTTTATACGTAAGCAGTCCTTAGTACATTGGCAGTCCTTAGTACGTAGGCAGTCCTTATAGTACGTAGGCCCTTAGTACTTAAGCAGTCCTCAGAATGTAAGCAGTCCTAGTATGTGAGCAGGATAGTAGTAGGCAGTCCTTAGTAATAGGCAGTCCTTAGTATGTAAGAAGTCTTACTTTGTAGGCACTCCTTATTATGTGAGCAGTCCTTAGTACATAAGCAGTCCTTAGTACTTAAGCAGTCCTTAGTACGTAAGCAGTACTTAGTACATAAGCAGTCCTTAGTACATAAGCAGTCTTTAATACATAAGCAGTCATTAGTACATAAGCAGTCATTAGTACTTAAGCAGTCCTTGGTACGTAGGCAGTCCTTAATACGTAGGCAGTCCTTAGTACATAAGCAGTCCTTAGTACATAAGCAGTCCTTAGAACATAGGCAGTTCTTAGTACGTAAACAGTCCTTAGTATATCAGCAGCCTTTAGTACATAAGCAGTTCTTAGTACGTAAGCATTCCTTAGTATGTCAGCAGTCCTTAGTACATAAGCAGTCCTTAGTATGTAGGCAGTCAGTATGTAGGCAGTCCTTAGTAAGTAAGCAGTCCTTAGTATGGCGGCAGTCCTTAGTACAAAAGCAGTCATTAGTACTTTGGCAGTCCTTAGTACTTAAGCAGTCCTTAGTACATAGGCAGTCCTTAGTACCTAAGCAGTCCTTAGTACATAGGCACTCCTTAGTACGTAAGCAGTCTTTAGTACATAGGCAGTCCTTGGTATGTAGGCAGTCCTTAGTATGTTGGCAGTCCTTGGTACGTAGGCAGCCCTTAGTATGTCAGCAGCAGTCCTTGGTCTGTAGGCAATCCTTAGTACGTAAGCAGTCCTTAGTATATAAGCAGCCCTTAGTATGTCAGCAGTCCTTAGTACGTAAGCAGTTCTTAGTATGTAGGAAGTTTTTAGTTTGTAGGCAGTCCTTAGTATGTAAGCAGTCCTTAAAACATAGCAGTTCTTAGTACATAAGCAGTCCTTAGTATGTAGGCAGTCAGTCCTTAGTATGTCAGAAGTCCTTAGTACATAAGCAGACTTTAGTACATAGGCAGTCCTTAGTATGTAGGCAGTCCTTAGTACGTAAGCAGTCCTTAGTACATAATCAGTCCTTAGTACATAGGCAGTCCTTAATTGTAAGCAGTCCTTAGTATGTCAGCAGTCCTTAGTATGTAGGCAGTCCTTAGTATGTAGGCAGTCCTTAGTACGTAGGCAGTCCTAAGTATGTCCACAGTCCTTAGAACATCAGCAGTCCTTAGTACTTTGGCAGTCCTTAGTACTCAAGCAGTCCTTAGTATGTAGGCAGGCTTTAGTACTAGGCAGTCCTTAGTACAGAGCAGTCTTTAGTACGTAGGCAGTCCTTAGTACGTAGGCAGTCCTTAGTACGTAGCAGTCTTAGTACGTAAACAGTCCTTAGATGTAGGCAGTCCTTAGTTAATTAGGAGTCCTTAGTACGTAGGCAGTTCTTAGTACATAGTAAGTCCTTAGTACAAAAGCAGTCCTTAGTACGTAAACAGTCCTTAGTACGTAGGCAGTCCTTATACGTAAGCAGTCCTTAGTACATTGGCAGTCCTTAGTACGTAGGCAGTCCTTAGTACGTAGGCAGTCCTTAGTACGTAGGCAGTCCTTAGTACTTAAGCAGTCCTTAGAATGTAAGCAGTCCTTAGTATGTGAGCAGTCCTTTATGTAGGCAGTCCTTAGTATGTAAGAAGTCCTTAGTTTGTAGGCACTCCTTATTATGTGAGCAGTCCTTAGTACATAAGCAGTCCTTAGTACTTAAGCAGTCAGTACATAAGCAGTACTTAGTACATAGGCAGTACTTAGTACATAAGCAGTCCTTAGTACATAAGCAGTTTCTTAGTACGTAAGCATTCCTTAGTATGTCAGCAGTCCTTAGTTCATAAGCAGTCCTTAGTATGTAGGCAGTCAGTATGTAGGCAGTCCTTAGTAGTAAGTAAGCAGTCCTTAGTATGTCGGCCAGTCCTTAGTACAAAAGCAGTCATTAGTACTTTGGCAGTCCTTAGTACTTAAGCAGTCCTTAGTACATAGGCAGTCCTTAGTACCTAAGCAGTCCTTAGTACATAGGCACTCCTTAGTACGTAAAGCAGTCTTTAGTACATAGGCAGTCCTTGGTATGTAGGCAGTCCTTAGTATGTTGGCAGTCCTTGGTACGTAGGCAGCCCTTAGTATGTCAGCAGTCCTTGGTCTGTAGGCAATCTTAGTACGTAAGCAGTCCTTAGTATATAGCAGCCCTTAGTATGTCAGCAGTCCTTAGTACAAGCAGTTCTTAGTATGTAGGAAGTTTTTAGTTTGTAGGAAGTCCTTAGTATGTAAGCAGTCCTTACTATGTCAGCAGTCCTTAGTACATAAGCAGTCCTTATTACGTAGGCAGTCCTTAGTACATAAGCATCCTTATTACGTAGGCAGTCCTTAGTACATAAGCAGTCCTTATTACGTAGGCAGTCCTTAGTATGTAAGCAGTCCTTAGTACGTAGGCAGTCCTTAGTACGTGGGCAGTCCTTAGATGTAGGCAGACCTTAGTATGTAGGCAGTCCTTATACGTAGGCAGTCCTTGCTATGTAGGCAGTCCTTCGTATGTGAGCAGTCTTTAGTATGTAGGCCAGTCCTTAGTACATAGGCAGTCCTTAGTAGGTAAGAAGTCCTTAGTTTGTAGGCACTCCTTATTATGTGAGCAGTCCTTAGTACATAAGCAGTCCTTAGTACTTAAGCAGTCCTTTACGTAAGTAGTAGTACTTAGTACATAAGCAGTCCTTAGTACAAGCAGTCTTTAATACATAAGCGATCATTAGTACATAAGCAGTCATTAGTACTTAAGCAGTCCTTGGTACGTAGGCAGTCTAGTATGTAGGCCAGTCCTTAGTACGTAGGCAGTCCTTAGTATGTAAGCAGTCCTAAGTACATAAGCAGTTCTTAGTACATAAGCAGTCCTTAGTATGTAGGCAGTCCTTAGTATGTCAGAAGTCCTTAGTACATAAGCAGACTTTAGTACATAGGTAGTCCTTAGTATGTAGGCAGTCCTTAGTACATAAGCAGTCCTTAGTACATAATCAGTCCTTAGTACATAGGCAGTCCTTAATACGTAAGCAGTCCTTAGTATATAAGCAGCCCTTAGTATGTCAGCAGTCCTTAGTACATAAGCAGTCCTTAGTAGTTGGTGTCCTTAGTACGTAAGCAGTCCTTAGTACGTAGGTAGTCCTAAGTATGTCCACAGTCCTTAGAACATCAGCATCTTTAGTACTTTAGCATCCTTAGTACTTAAGCAGTCCTTAGTATGTAGGCAGGCTTTAGTACGTAGGCAGTACTTAGTACAGAGGCAGTCTTTAGTACGTAGGCAGTCCTTAGTACATAGGCAGTCCTTAGTACGTAAGCAGTCCTTATTACGTAAAGAGTCCTTAGTATGTAGGCAGTCCTTCGTTAATTAGGAGTCCTTAGTACGTAGGCAGTTTAGTACATAGTCAGTCCTTAGTACAAAAGCAGTCCTTAGTACGTAAACAGTCCTTAGTACGTAGGCAGTCCTTTATACGTAAGCAGTCCTTAGTACATTGGCAGTCCTTAGTACGTAGGCAGTCCTTCGTACTTAAGCAGTCCTTAGAATGTAAGCAGTCCTTAGTATGTGAGCAGTCCTTAGTATGTAGGCAGCCTTAGTACATAGGCAGTCCTTAGTATGTAAGAAGTCTCGTTTGTAGGCACTCCTTATTATGTGAGCAGTCCTTAGTACATAAGCAGTCCTTAGTACTTAAGCAGTCCTTAGTACGTAAACAGTCCTTAGTATGTAGGCAGTCCTTAGTTAATTGGAGTCCTTAGTACGTAGGCAGTTCTTAGTACATAGTAAGTCCTTAGTACAAAAGCAGTCCTTAGTACGTAAACAGTCCTTAGTATGTAGGCAGTCCTTTATACGTAAGCAGTCTTAGTACATTGGCAGTCCTTAGTACGTAGGCAGTCCTTAGTACGTAGGCAGTCCTTAGTACGTAGGCAGTCCTTAGTACTTAAGCAGTCCTTAGAATGTAAGCAGTCCTTAGTATGTGAGCAGTCCTTAGTATGTAGGCAGTCCTTAGTATGTAAGAAGTCCTTAGTTTGTAGGCACTCCTTATTATGTGAGCAGTCCTTAGTACATAAGCAGTCCTTAGTACTTAAGCAGTCCTTAGTACGTAAGCAGTACTTAGTACATAAGCAGTCCTTAGTACATAAGCAGTCTTTAATACATAAGCATCATTAGTACATAAGCAGTCATTAGTACTTAAGCAGTCATTGGTACGTAGGCAGTCTTAGTACGTAGGCAGTCCTTAGTACGTAGGCAGTCCTTAGTATGTAAGCAGTCCTTAGTACATAAGCAGTTCTTAGTACATAGCAGTCCTTAGTATGTATGCAAGTCCAGTCAGAAGTCCTTAGTACAAGCAGACTTTAGTACATAGGCAGTCCTTAGTATGTAGGCAGTCCTTAGTACATAAGCAGTCCTTAGTACATAATCAGTTTAGTACATAGCAGTCCTTAATACGTAAGCAGTCCTTAGTATGTCAGCAGTCCTTAGTATGTAGGCAGTTCTTAGTACATAGTCAGTCCTTAGTACAAAACAGTCCTTAGTACGTAACAGTCCTTAGTACGTAGGCAGTCCTTTATACGTAAGCAGTCCTTAGTACATTGGCAGTCCTTAGTACGTAGGCAGTCCTTAGTACGTAGGCAGTCCTTAGTACGTAGGCAGTCCTTAGTACTTAAGCAGTCCTTAGAATGTAAGCAGTCCTTAGTATGTGAGCAGTCCTTAGTATGTAGGCAGTCCTTAGTACATAGGCAGTCCTTAGTATGTAAGAAGTCCTTAGTTTGTAGGCACTCCTTATTATGTGAGCAGTCCTTAGTACATAAGCAGTCCTTAGTACTTAAGCAGTCCTTAGTACATAAGCAGTACTTAGTACATAAGCAGTCCTTAGTACATAAGCAGTTCTTAGTACGTAAGCATTCCTTAGTATGTCAGCAGTCCTTAGTTCATAAGCAGTCCTTAGTATGTAGGCAGTCAGTATGTAGCCAGTCCTTAGTAAGTAAGCAGTCCTTAGTACATAAGCAGTCCTTAGAACATAGGCAGCTCTTAGTAGTAAACAGTCCTTAGTATATCAGCAGTCTTTAGTACATAAGCAGTTCTTAGTACGTAAGCATTCCTTAGTATGTCAGCAGTCCTTAGTTCATAAGCAGTCCTTAGTATGTAGGCAGTCAGTATGTAGGCAGTCCTTAGTAAGTAAGCAGTCCTTAGTATGTCGGCAGTCCTTAGTACAAAAGCAGTCATTAGTACTTTGGCAGTCCTTAGTACTTAAGCAGTCCTTAGTACATAGGCAGTCCTTAGTACCTAAGCAGTCCTTAGTACATAGGCACTCCTTAGTACGTAAGCAGTCTTTAGTACATAGGCAGTCCTTGGTATGTAGGCAGTCCTTAGTATGTTGGCAGTCCTTGGTACGTAGGCAGCCCTTAGTATGTCAGCAGTCCTTGGTCTGTAGGCAATCCTTAGTACGTAAGCAGTCCTTAGTATAAAGCAGCCCTTAGTATGTCAGCAGTCCTAGTACATAAGCAGTTCTAGTATGTAGGAAGTTTTTAGTTGTAGGCA
>WOFM01001059.1:0-19087 GCA_011428145.1 Ericerus pela
TATATCTTCCCCTGTAATTGTTCCTATTGTAGTTATTATTATTATTTCTATAATTATTATTAACTTGGCTATTATTACCATTTTGTTTTTTCAAGGTTTGATCCCTGAATTTCTGATCAGAGTCTTCCCTTAATATTCTTTTAAAATTGTCTAAATTTTTTCATTCGAAGGTAAGTTTTCGTATTGAATTTTTGCAATTGCTTGTTCGTAACATAAGGCCAATTGCAAATTTTCCAGTTCCTCTGATTCTGTAACTTCTTTACCACTATCTCTTACGTCAGTTACTAACTCATCCCATTTTTTTAGAATCCCTTCATATTTCCTCCGGGTTGAAATCTGAATTCCGTCCATTTTGCTTTTGCTATATTAGCAGTGACAGAAGTTTTGTGCCATAAATATTATCTAATTTTTTTAGCATAAGAATTGCTGTATTGCAATCTCGATTTGTTTTGTTATTTCATTAGATACTCTTTCTAAAACAAACGCTTTGGCGTTATCCTGCATTTTACAGTAGTTAATCATATTTTTATCTGGCCGAAAATTTAAATCATCAATATTATTTATATATGGCTGTAAAAACTCGTGTTCCCCAAAGATGTCATAATATCCCGCACCTCGGATGGCAGATATAATCATTCTACGCCAATCTAAATAGTATTTCCCATTAAAAACTTTTCCGAGTGGAGCTTGAATGGGTTTAATTTCATTCGGGGATGCCATTTCTTCTTCTATTTTATCAAAACCTAACAAATTATTTTCTTTATTGCAAACAGGTATGTATTTTTTATCTTCTATTAATTCTTTTTCTAATTTTTCTATCAAACTTTTTTCTTCACGATTTTCTATTTTATCCAGTTTTTTTTTTTTTTTTTTAAATTTATTCAATTAAAAAATCTATTCATGAATTTTTCTTTAGATTTTTCTGAACTATAAATTCTATTTGAGAAATAGTTTACTGAGGATTCTACAATTTTAATATATTTTAGGCTACTAATGTTTTCTATTCTTCCGGATATATCCACTACAAAGGACTCTAATACTTTCTCCTGTGAAATATGTGACGTAGGGTAAATCGTAAGTTTCAATTTTTACATCTATAACTCTTTCACCTTCAAATTTATTAATTAATTCTTTCAATTCTTCCTTTTTAATATTGTATTCTCCCAATTTTCCTTCGCACAGACTTACTATCGGGGGCATAAAAAATTAATTATGCTCAATTCAGTTCAACAACACAATTATGCAAACACGAAAAAATAATTAGCTTCAATAAATATTACCTTTACAAAAAAAAATGAAAAATATTTTACTTTACTTCCTCTGTTGCGCTGACGAATAATCCTAGTTTTCTGTTCTCTGCTGTTTACTGTTGTACTAACTGCTTAAATTTGGTTTGGAGTTGGCCGAAAAATTGGGTCCTCGATTTGTGGATCTGCGATGAGTCCTCGACGACGGGAGCAGGTTTCCTTGGGCTGTTCACTCGATCTCTTTGGCGGTCCTTCTTGGTTTTAGCGTTCAATGACTTCCAGGTTCGGCCGTTATTAAGTCGGGAACTTCAGCTTCAAATTTATGATTTTATTTTTTGAATTTTTTAAAAAAATTAAAAATAATTAAATTTCGAGTTTAAATTTCTCGAGAAGAAAAAACAATTAATTCTTCATGTATTACACAACAGAAAACATAGAAAGATTTTCGCGCAACAGTAAATAAATTTAAAAGATTATTTCATTCGTTTAAATTTCTAAGTCTCTCCTAATAGTTCTACCGCAGCGATGGCTACCATGATGTGAGGCGCATAGAACGAGGATCGAAAGAACTTGAGACTTGTGGTAATTTAGAGGTTTATTGCACGAATGAATAATACATTACAGACGAAATACGAAATGGCGAAGCAACAGCAATGTACGATCGAAAGTTGTAGGGGAAAGCACTTCGTGGTGAGAGTGTACGTATGACATATATATATGTGATCGTGATGATGATGATGAAGAATGAGTGAGGTGGGATTTCCGTTACAACACAATGTAGGGCTAAATGACATATCGAAAGAAGAAGGAACTTTTTACGTGTGGAACAAATTAGAAGGGAAACGAGGTTCGCAAGAAGTTGCAACATGTTTGAAAAAACATTTCGAGATGCTACCAGCCACCATAAAACGAATTACCATGTTCAGTGATACATGCACTGGGCAAAATCGTAATATTAAAATGGCTTTATCTCTGCTTAAATTCGTTTCATCACTAGATAATTCAGTTGAGATCATCGACCACAAATTCCTCGTATCTGGCCACTCATATTTACCAAATGACTCTGATTTTGCATCTGTAGAAAGTGCTGCTGAAAATCGAACCATTTTCACACCCGATGATTGGTAAAATGTGATGACTACTTGCCGTTGGCAGAAAAAGTTCACTGTTTGTAAGATGGACAGAAGCGACTTCTTATGTACAAAAGCACGAGAAAGCTATGATTTGCCAAAATGTGAACGTGAACAATGAACCTGTAAACTGGTTGAAATACAATGGCTCCGGTACGACAAAAATGCGCCCTTTTCCATATTTTACAAAACTTCCTTACAAGATGACAAATTTTTGGAGATGAGTTTGACTGGAAAAAAAGGGAGAAGACGCATACACTTGAGCAATGTTACGCAAACTCGCTTATATCCGCATGTTTCACCAGTTACTGCAAAAAAAAGTCTGATATGCTTGATCTATTACCGTACATTCCACCAACTCATCATTTGTTCTTTAATAGTCTGACTTCCGTGTCTTCTGTAGAAGGTAACGATGGTATGGAAGCTGGGCATTTGCCAGATTTTGAACCCGAAGACATGCTCGCTGACAAATTAGATTATTAATAGTGATAATATCCGTTTTGTATTAAAATTCAGGTTTCTTTAACGATATTAAAACAACAAAATGTTATTTTTTGTAATTTAAGATTAAAATTTTCATTATAATTTTGTTGTCATTTCTTTAAAAATTTGTAGTGTAAGACATCTTCACTGATCCGAACGATTTTATAAGTAATTTTGACAATGGTGTAAGTCAAATCCGCTGTCCGCTAACCCCACGTCATGAAAAAAAACTTGTTTCAGACTCCTATCTTTACAGTACCTACTATCATGAGTTCACACAGCCGATTTCAGCTCGGTAACTGCGCGCTGAATTATTGTAATATTAAACGTAAACCCCTCCATTATACAGAATGAATTAAGTGCGACTTGCGTCACTTTCATTCTCACAGGCTCAAATGATCAACAATGCAATTTATTTTTCTGGTATATTCACTTTCATGAGGTAATACTTCCTGACCACAAATTTCCATAGAGTAATGTAATTTACTTAAAATTTGTGGCATCATATCATGTAGATTATTTGTTAGTATAATTTGTGGCAAGCAATCTACATTATTTTCCATAATTTTGATTTCAGGAACAAACAAATTCATTTCATTTTCAGTAGGAGGCATTAAATTTACATTTTCTTCAACATGTTCATTCACTCGACAGATTGTAACTCTCGACAAACTGTATGAATGTGCTTACAAATATTTAAAAGAATTATACTGTCTAAACAAGTACACAAAAACATGTGAACATGTTGGGATACGCACTATCCCCACTCCAAACTAATCATTCTATTAGACGCTCGTTTTTCTACCTCATCGAGTCCATGTTTGACAGATTTGCCATCGAAGGGATGCGACGTGCCAATACTCCGATGGAAAAGAATCTGAAACTACCTTTTGAAAATAGGGTTGAACCTGTGGAAGACTACAGTAAGTTGATTGGCGCACTTCTTTATGTGGGAAGTTGCACCAGGCCGGATGTACCCTTTTCCATTAACTATCTTAGTCATTTTCAAAATTGTGCGACCAAAACTAGTTCATCATTTTTTGGATACAAGAAGTGCCTCACCAGCGGAAGACCCACCGATGGAAGAACAATCTGAAAGAGACAACGAACCAATACTGGAGCAAGAAGACCACTCACAACCCAGTAGAGAAAAGAAACTGCCAAGTCATCTCCAAGACTACATCATTGAAGTGAAGTGCACTCGGTTGTGCACACCTGACACTTTCGAGGAAGCAATGAGCGGAAAAGACTTGGAAAAATGGAAGATTTCTATGGATGAAGAAATCGGCTACATTCAGAAATATGGAACTTGGGAACTCGTCACACCACCCCCGAGTGCAAGAATTATACCATTCAAATGGAGATACATAATGAAGTCGAATGGAAAATACAAATCAAGATTAGTGGCAGTTGGTTTTCACGAGCCAACCCAACCTGATGAAGAAAACTACTCGCCTGTCATTGCAATGGGCACCCTACATGCCCTGTTAGCCGTTGTGTGCTGAAATGGTTGGCACTTGCATCAGTTAGATGTGGACGCTGCTTTTCTCAATGGGGAAATTTGTGGTGAAGTATACGTCAGTCAACCGAAAGATTACAATCGCAAGGATGGTAAAGTGTACAGGCTGAGGAAGGCCCTTTATGGGCTCAGAGGTAGCTCACGAGCCTGGTATAACTGTTTTCATGATTTTATGACTCTTAGTTTCTCACGGTCTGATTTTGATTTTGTTTGTACACCAGACTCAATAACGGGGGTACTGGTGGGTTAATTGCCTATGTGGATGATTTGTTAGTTTTCTCGCAGCTAGAGTCGTTAGTTATTGAGACAAAAACAAAACTCAAAGCCAGATTCAACATGAAAGATCTCGGAGTCATCCGAAATTACCTTGGAATATCAGTCAAATATGACAGAGCCAATGGGCAAATGGAATTGGACCAAACCGAGTATATCGAGTCCATGTTTGACAGATTTGCCATCGAAGGTATGCGACGTGCCAATACTCCGATGGAAAAGAATCTGAAACTACCTTTTGAAATAGGGTTGAACCTGTGGAAGACTACAGTAAGTTGATTGGCGCACTTCTTTATGTGGGAAGTTGCACCAGGCCGGATGTACCCTTTTCCATTAACTATCTTAGTCGTTTTCAAACTTGTGCGACCAAAACCCACTTTAAATATGCCTTATGTGTACTCAGATATTTACAGGACACTAAGCATTTTAAGATCAACTACGGTGACGCATCCAAAGTGCCACTGGAAGGTTGGGCCGATGCGGACTGGGCTGCCAATGCCATTGACAGGAAGTCAACTGGTGGAATACTTATCAGGGTTTACAGCAGTCCCGTAATTTGGTCATCAAAGATGCAGAATACAGTGGTGCGTGCGTCTACCTATGCCAAATACATTGCCCTGGCAGATACTGTAACCAAAATAATGAACATCAAAGGTATTTTGGCCAGTCTGAATGTGAGTATCGACAAACCTGTCCCAATATATGAGGACAACTTGAGCGCTGTTGCTCTTGCAGTAAAAGGTAAATTTTCTAAGCGTGCCAAACATATCGAAGTAGCGCTGAATTTGTAGCTACAGGTTTTCCAAAGGAGTGATATCGTTCACAAAGTCGAGTCTAAAGTCAGCTTGCTGACATATTAACCAAGGCTTGTAGGTGCTGATCGTTTCAGGGAGTGAGGCTCGCCTATCCGTCTACTATTGATTCACTTTCAATTCTATCATTTTTTTTCCATCAGCAAATATAACTACTTCTTCATTTTTTAATTAATTATGAACACATTGCTCTCGTCGAACCTGTGGTTTATATGGAACCACCATACTTATTTACTTTCGTCATAATTTTATTTACCTCACTATTATTCATGTGATCGTCATGCAAAGATCTCATTTACCATTTTTGTATCGGTTTTTTTAAGGATAAGAAACCTTCAAGTTACAAAAAAAAAAGTTTATGTTTCATGTCCAATTTATTTTATTTCTCTTTAATACCACGACATTTTAATTGACTTGACCATTTTTATTATTGTATGTCTATATGTATATATTAATTTTTTTTACAAAATTTTCGTATTTATAACAAAGTCTATTTTAAAATAAGGATTTATGTTTTTTTTTTCACATGTATTTTGTTGGAAAAAAAAATTAAATTGGAGGGGTATGTTGGGATACGCACTATCCCCACTCCAAACTAATCATTCTATTAGACGCTCGTTTTTCTACCTCCGCTCGTAGCCGTTTTTTCATGCTCTGATTTTTAGTATAGTTCTTCTGCATCTTGACAATCTTGTGTCTGTACACTCTTGATAAATAATATTAATATAATGAGATTGAAATAGTCTGTTGAATTATTTACTCGTAGCTAAGTTCAGGCTATTTGAACAGAACACAAATATTACAAATAGTACATTTTAAACCATATGAATTTTCTGGACAAGTATCTTTAATTTTTGTAACTTCATACAAAACATTTGTTTTAGATATGCTTAATACAAACCATAAATTATTAGTAATTAATGAAATACTTTCGTCTTTTATATTAATACTATTTTCATGAGCTTTACTAATACATCTCATCTTGCTTGAAGGCTTACCACAGTGTAATTTAATCAAACGTTTGAATACATCTCGATTTGTTAATCTCATTAATGCGTGAATACTCTTATCCAATCGTTTACATGTTAGCCCTGACAAATAAAAATATTTTATTCGCTTATGCAACGATTCTAACACTAGATTAGTAGATAACCCTATATATTTTCTATAACACATAGTCCATTGTTTTTGTTTTAAATACCATTCTTTTTTAAAATAGGTACAAAATGAACTTGTTTCCTCATCATTTTCTAATTTTTCTAAAAAATTGTTCAGACATATTTCAAATCTTTCTGCATCAAGTTTGTAACATAAAGTTCTAAGAACTTTTTTCATTAATTCTTGTTTGTATGCATTGGTTATTTTACTCAAATTTTTGGTTCTGTTTTTAAAGATATGCCATAAACACAACTTGTAATCAGCTGCACCCTTTGACTATATACATACTGGAGGGCGTTCAGAAATGTAACTCAGGGTGACGGGTGCACAACCATGGTTGACTACCACATGACTTTAAAATTAAAACGGTTGTCCATTAGGCCACACCCTTTTCCAAACGACTTTAAGGTGATGAATGGTTGTCCCTTGGTTGTGTGGACAACCCACAGATTTTTGAATGCAATAACAGTCAACCATGACCTCTAGACTTTTTTTTATCATATTCAAATATTTTTGAATAAACTGACATTCATAAGTTGATGTGACAAATTGATTTTTGTGAGAATTTTAAATTATATTTTGTTGTGTGATAAATTAAATAAAAATGAATTATAATATTGTGTCAGATACTAGAACAGGAATGCCATTTATGTATGATGATCATATTCTTGTTCAACATAAGGATGATTGTAAGTATTAGCATAGACTTCATCATTTCTTGGTCAAAAAGAGAGAATAGCTCTTCAATAGGTTTTGTTTTATGATTTCCTAGCGGATAATCTGTTGTGGTGCCAGTACACTGTAAACAAAAATGGAGATTATGCAGTTCAAATTGACTCAGCTACTCCAGCAACACTTGATATGTTAGTAGATTCTGATTCAGAATTAATCAGTATCAACGATGTCTCTGCTGTGTCAAAAATAGTACTGCAGTTGATGAAGTAGTATCTTAAGATACTACTAGCAAAATATTACCCCCCAAAAGAAAAAAATGATGC
Organism: Ericerus pela; assembly: GCA_011428145.1. Lineage (NCBI taxonomy): Eukaryota > Metazoa > Arthropoda > Insecta > Hemiptera > Coccidae > Ericerus > Ericerus pela. Next base: position 7,621 of record WOFM01001059.1, read on the forward strand.
AGTCGTCACAATTCCCTCCAACTGTACCAGTGGTGACTCATTGACAACAGTAGCAGTACCTAATACTTCTAGACAACCCGATCTTGAAGTACAAAACAGACAACGTGATGTAGAATTACATTGACAACCGGAGGTACCAAGTACCTCGAACAATAAAAAATCCGTAATTTCAATGCCTAAAAATATTCTAGAAGCTATACATAAAAATGGTAGTAAAGAACGGATAAATATGCAAGAACGTATGTCCAAACCTGCGCTAAATGATACAAAAAAAGCGCAGGGTAATACGATTCACTCGAACACAAATATTTCAAATATTGATTCTAAAAAAGAGGATCAAATACTATTTGAGAAACGAACATCAGAAGCTCGACTACAAGAAGAACTGGATGCTAGATACAAAGAAGAAATCGTAAACAATAATGACTCACCTGTGCACAGTACAGTATATCATGCTGTGGAATTCAATGATGATCTACATACATCGACTGGGCCACTCTGGAAACGAGCAGATGTCTTAGAGCTACTTACATTGTTCAAAGATGCTGAGCATCTATTCAAATCAACAACATGTAAAAATTCAAAGGTTTGGCAACAGATTGCTGCCAAGTTGGTCCCATACACAGCTAGACAGTGTGAAAATAAATTGAAGTACTTGAAAAAATGGTACATTACTAAGATTGACAATATGAGCAGTGGAGACACTGGAAAAAAAACGAGTACACTGAAATTTTTTTGAAGAACTTGATGCTATATTCCATAAATCACACAATGTTTATCCTCCTCATATTGCTTCTTTCGGTTAATGGACCAAAAAATATATGTAAAATAGTTGTGACTGTCAGTGGATATGAAACAGCGAGTCCACCTTCCCTGAAGACACAACCATTCCAACGTGTCTCAACGAAGAAATTGAATATGAAGAAACTCCAAAAATCAAAAAATCCATAGTTATACCTCAACCAGCATCATTTACCAGACATGAAAATCTCGTATATAAAGAAAGAGCTGTTAATACTCTTGAAAGAATTGAGACGGCATTTGAGGCATTTGTCAAAAAAATGTAATGAATCTATGCAATTTGATTTCGATTCATAATCTATTTTTCATGAAAAGATAGTTCCAGCATTGATCGACCAATCACAGAGCTTGTAGCAACATTTGTCATTCATGTGATATACATCTACATCGTCATTTGGTAGCGTCGTCTTTGTTTGTCAATGCATTTCTTCAAAGTTCATTCGTGCGTGTTGGTGCTTGTGACGAGGAATCTAACTTTGGGAAATTTCTGAAAAATACTAGGTTTGGGAACAGATTTTATTTATTAACATTTTAATTTGTACATGAAGATGTTATTTGTTTCGTTATTGTTATAGATCATCTTAAAATGAATAATCCTCCTCGTTGTGGTGTTCCGCATGCATTGTGGAGGCGTTACATGGCAGAATTAATGGAATGTAATCTGCAGCAACCTAACACTGTCCCACCTGCAGTACCTCATCAACAAGCATCACTCGATTGGGGACAACCAGCAGAAATAGAGGAACAAGAACCAGAAATCGATGATAGACAACCAGAGATTGATGAACCACAACGTGAACATGAGGAGCAACACAATGCTCGAGAACACGGTGATAGATTAGTTGAATGCAGAGAATTGAATGAAAGGTGAGAATTCGATATAATTTTGAGTAAAATGTTGTGTCCTCTTTACCATAACACAGCCCATCGAATTTAGCGATGGGATGCGTTGAAATTGATAATTTGTTGCCAGTGATTATATTATATTAAAACGCATTAGTATAATATTATAAGGACAAAAATGTTGAAGTTTCCCATCAATTGTGTCATATTGCATTTGTGCTCAGTTCCAATGAATACATCGTCGATTTGTAACTATCTGTTTGTTTGTTTATTTCTTCATAGACTGCCTCTCCCACATAATGCAAATCGACAACAAGAAGTTAGACAAGCTAAAGAAATACCTGAGGGTAGACAGTTAGATCGAAGGTAACACTTCAATTATTATTCATCATATTTTGTTTATGTCATTATTTCTAATATTTTTTTCTTTCGATTTATATATGCAGACCACCAAATCCATTGCCGAATGCTGCAAATCAGTACATGTGGCCTGAATTGGCGCATGTTATGTGCACAAACTGCGGGTTCATGGGACATCAAAATACTCAATGTCCCTACCCAGGTCGTTGCTGCTACAGATGTAAAGAATTTGGCCACATTGCTCGCGATTGTCAGCGGTACAACGAGTAACAGGTAAAAATTTGTTAATTATTTTCTTACTTCATTAATATTATTTGTCACAGTTTTAATTATATTATTTATTTCAGAAGAAATTTTGTAACCAAAACATTTTTGTGATTATTGGTTATTGCAAGAAACCAATAAAGAGCTACATTGGTAACTGGTTATTGGTTGAGAGAAAATTCATGGTAATACCGATGAAAAAATTTCACCTTGCTCAAATTATCAATAAGCGATAATTTTTCATGAAATAGTAGGGGAAAATATAATTGATATCTTGTTCCATCTTGTTTTTTGCAGATGATTCAGTTTGTCTGCAAAAACGTGTCGAACAAAATATAAACAACTATTATTCCTAATTCTTGGAATAATAGCTGTCTATATGATGCCTTGCTTCTTACAGACAAACACCTCCAGATATGCTGACAATGAAGTGTCATCATATTTGGCGGATGTTCCATGTCACGCCACCTTTTTGGTCGGCCATTTTTTGATTGTAACAAAGGAAACGAAGGTGATGTCTTGTCTTCTATTCGAAGATATATTCATTCCTGAACTAGAAGTCGAGTAGAAACGTTAAGGTCCATACTCGATGTTATGGATATCAGGCATCATTATTATCAAGTATTAGTAATAAGTTAGAGTCTAAATGAGTTTGTAATAATTTGAAGTTCAATATTAATAAAAGATAATATTCAGAAATTATCTTATTTGTTGAGATAATTCAAACAGTGAATTACTCTCGCAACATATCTATATTTTTGAAAGATTAATAAAAACCAATATTTTTTCTAGTTAGATTCAGAATTTTTTTGAAATTTGGTTATGTAAAATATTTTTGTTTCGAGTGTTGGTTCCTCAATCAATGTTGTCAATTTGTTTAGGTTTTTATTGGTTGCTAGCTATTAAACCTGGAATTGCTCCTGTAGCAGAGTATAAATTTTCAGGATTCCTAATCTGTAAAGGTTAAGCAACATTTTTTTGACATAATTTTGTTTTTTCCCTATTACTCCCCCCATGAAAAGCCTCAGCTACAAAACTCTCTTATTATCAATGAAAGACCAAGGTCTATGTATCACCATAATCCTGAGTTCTGGGTAGTGGGTAATTTTGGAGAAAAGTGGGCACGCACGAATAGACCCTTTACTTCTTATATATATATTGATTGATTGATTATTCTGGTTATGATTTTGGTTATAAGTCCTACTTGCTTTAAAACGTTTTTCTTCTATTATTTTTTTTCTACCCTTCCAAATGAATCAAAGATTTAAATCATGATTCGTAATGTAATTCATAATTTATGAATTATGTATAACTGAGAAATTATCTGACACTAAACGTGTAAAAATTGAAATAATTTGGATTTTAAAGCAAATAGATGACGCTGCTATGGATTGCTAAAATAAAAAAAACGAGTGAAACAACAACCAAGAAATTTAGCAAACTCAATCAGCAGCCAATCAGCTATAGGAATGATAAGAACTGATCCATTCGATTTGATCTTCACTAAAAATCTACTAGATGTTAGCCACTTTATTTAAAAATCCCAATTGCTTGTCAATAAAATAAAATTTTACAACTATGGACACCTAATTCAAAAGACATCAATACTGTTTATAAAATTAATTTATATTTTGAAAAATCTACAGAAATCTTTGACTACTAGTACTAAACTATTAAAGCTCCATGTGGAATACCTTGTCGTGAGAGATATTCTCACCAGAAGGAAATTCTACAGAATTTAAGCGTGTTCAGCCACTTCATACGAAAGTATGGGCAAGCCAAAACCAAACCGAACACTGGCGATTTTAGAGCCGGTTCTGTGAGTTTTTATACCCGTTTTGGCTGGTGCACACAAACACACGTACGTAATAAAATACGTACGTTGTTTAAGTACGGCCAGGTCGCATCATCCCCTACTATTGTAGGTGGCGGCTGGCCGGTTCGTGTACGAATCGTGACAGTGATTGATGGATGACGTCACGATTCGTACTCGTATATTATCTTGTACGTATACGTCGATAATTACGATCGAACGTAATATTGTGTGTTGGTTTAACGTCGCAAGGACGATAAGTTGCCTGCCCTATGGGGCGGCGACTGTCGTCGGGGGTCCGAGCCCCTACACCTCATACCGATGAGTCCCCACAGCTACTCCCCCCCAGTTTTTGCGCCACAAAAACGACCTAAAATGCGCAAGGCCTGGGGGACGTGCGGGTCTACTTCCGTTTTTGGTCGGCCTCCCATTTGGCCAGAGCACTTCCCACCGCGGCTCCAACGCACTCGTATGACTCTCTACGGGCGTTTGCTCGGGCCAGGTAGTTGCTCCGGCTAGTCTCACCCCTGTGCCTCGACTTCGCGTGTTTAGCGTGGGCGTAAGGGTGATGACGGGAGTGAGGGGGCAGCGGACGCTTGAACTCTGGCTTTCTGTGCATCGGGGAGTTTGTATTCCCCGATGTCCATGCAGCCATCCTTGCCCGCTCGTTCGCGGCCCTCTCGGCCGTGAACAGGAAGCCCATCGCTTCCTTTTTCTCTTCGGGTTTCGGCTCCGGCTTCGGGGGTTCCGGAGTCGGAGTCGTCTCCTCCGGAGATCGAGGAGGAGAGATGACTGGCGGCAACGGAGTGGTCATCTCCGCCAGTACATCGGCAACCGGAGGAGCTGTGTCCATCAACAGCTCCTCCTCTATCCTATCCAGCTCCGTTTTCGTTTTCGTCATCTGCTGAGTTTTTGACTTCTCAGCGGATGTCTTAGCGAAGTGGAAGCTGGCGGACATCGGGATAGGTATACGTGACATTAGAACAGAATGGGTTGTAGTTAGGAAAAGGCACCAAAAATAAAGCTCAAGAGACGACCAAGTAAATCAGAAGTTCGAGAACTGCTGTTTTTACCTCATTTTTCGATTTACCTTTACAGTTATTTTTCTTTATTTTCGGATCTTCTTATCTACACGTAGAGGGGATAGCGCTTAAAATTCTCGGCCGTATATAAGTTTTCCGGTTAAGATCTGATCGGTTTAAGCAGAGTTATGCCTGAAATAAACTCAGTGAATATTATTTTTCGAATTCTAAGTACAAAGGAATCTCCGTTTGTGACGTCACGTCGTAGAGATTATCTTTGCGGTTAACGGTACTCGCACGTTGCAATGTTTTGTTTCCGTATTGCACGTGGATTTGTTTATTCCTGTCTTCTTCTTTTTGTTGGCATTCCTCGTTTGCTTATCTCCGGAGTTTCTTTGTCTCGCGGAGTTCCGATATTTCCCGTGTGTTTTTAGCGGGTTTCGACTTTTACTACGGATATTACTTTTCGGGAGTAAATTTTTATTTTCGTCGCATTAACCTCTCGGACGTGCGGGAAGGATGTGAATTTTTGCGTTTTTTTGTACCTGGAGGTCTACCTCTTTTACGTGGTTGTAAGGGGGCCTCAGGATCAAATGTTTTGGTGATCACATCGTCCGAAAATCTCACTGTTTTCTTGAGTTTTTCTTTATGTGAGGTGTTTTTCTCACTTTTTTCGACGAATTCTTCCGTTTTTGTTTCGGAATTCGTCTGTGTATTTTCGGGGTTCTCCTTTTGTACCCTTCTAATTCTTTTATCGTCACTTACCAAGTACGCAGGCTTCAATCTGTCGATTGAAATTGTTCTTGGTTCGCCTGCGATGAGTATCACGAAGTTTTTCTCATCTCGTGATACTACTTTATAAGGACCGGCGTATGGTTTCTCCAGCGCAGATCTCATTTTTTCGTCTCTAACAAATACGTGTGATGTATTGGCCAAGTGTTTCGAGACGTAAATCTTGGGCTGGCCATGACGAGCTGCCTGGTTTAGGAAATTATTGGCATCATTTCTTATATTTTGTACCATTATTTCGGGGCTAACTTCTTTCGATTTTGTGAAGAAGTCCCCTGGAAGGCGTAGCTCTTCGCCGAACGCTAATTGCGCTGCAGAGTGACCTGTATCAGTTTGTAGGGCGGATCGAAGGCCTAAGAGGATGGTAGGGAGTACTTCTACCCATCTCTTTGTATCATGTGACATGATGGAGGCTTTGAGAGCTCTATGCCATCTCTCTATTTTGCCGTTGGCTTGAGGATGGTAGGCTGTGGTATGACTGTGTTGAACACCAAGCTTATTTGCCAGCTCTTTAAAGAGCGAGCTCTCGAATTGGCGACCTTGGTCTGTGACTATGACTTCTGGTACGCCATACCTCGCAATCCAGGTATCGTATAACCTTGCAGCTACTGTTGGAGCTGACATCTCGTGAAGAGGGATTGCTTCCGGCCATCGTGTTGCCCTGTCTATTATCGTCAACAGGTATCTGTGTCCTTGGGATGGTGGCAATGGGCCTACCAGATCGATATGAACCGTTTTAAACCGCTGTGTTTGCTTGAATGATTTGAGGGGCGAGCGAGTGTGTCTTCCTACTTTGGATTCTTGACAGTTCAGGCAACTGCGAGCCCATTTGTTGCAGTCAGACTTCATTCGTGGCCATACAAATCTTTCTGAAATTAGTTTAGCACTACATTTTGGCCCAGCATGTGACAGGTTATGTACACTGTTGAAAGCCAACCTGCGATATTTTACCGGTAGAAATGGCCTATTCTTACCTGTACTGATGTCACATGTTAATAAAACATCAGTACCGGGAATTTTTCGCTGTCTCAATTTGAGGGTAGTATCATCGTTCGATAACAGCCCCTGCAGTTCTGCATCCTTAAGCTGTGCTTTAGCTATTTCAGCATAAGGTAATTGGACAGGAACCGAGATAGCTTCGATTCTACTCAAGGCATCAGCTGGAGTGTTAAGTTCTCCACTTATATACTGAATGTCTGTAGTCAGTTGGCCAATATAGTCCAACTGTCGTGCTCTTCTCGGAGATGCCGGTTCTGCTTTTTGTGTGAAGGCATATGTTAGGGGTTTATGGTCAGTATACACAGAAAAACATCTACCCTCTAACTGGTGCCTGAAATGCTTCAACGCAGCAAAAATTCCGAGCAATTCCCTATCGTATGTGCTGTAATTCTTTTCTGTTTTTGAGAGCTTCCTCGAGAAGAAAGCTAGCGGTAATTTGATGTTGTTAGTGTCCAGTTGGTACAATGTTGCACCAATAGCAAAGTCTGATGCATCGGTACTTACGCATAACGGCAGACTTTCGTCTGGATGAGCCAACAGAGTTGCATTTGCCAGTGTTTCTTTGATATTTTCAAAGGCCTGTTCGGCTTCTTCGTTCCATTCGAGTGGAGTTTTATCTTTCTTTTTACTTGTCTTTATTAGTGCAAACAGCTTACTTTGTTCGGCTGCTGCATTCTTCATGCAACGTCTGTAGAAGTTCACCATCCCCAAGAAACGCCTAAGTTCTGCGACATTTGAGGGCTTCGGGAAGTTCAATATTGGCTCTACCTTGGTCTTCAAGGGGGAAATGCCTTCGGTCGAGACTTTGTAGCCGAGGAAGTCAATTTCGGTCTGTGCATATAAGCTTTTGCCTACGTTGATAGTGAGTCCAGCTGCGTGTATACGCTGTACCACGGCTCTCACATTCTCCTCGTGCTGATGCTCACCGCCTTCTGAGCAAATGCAGATATCATCCAGGTATGCATATGCAAACGGCAATTCCCTAAACAGTCCATTGATAAATCGTTGGAAAGTTTGTGCTGAGTTGCGTAGTCCAAACGGCATTCGAAGGTATTCGAATAATCCAAAGGGGGTTATAACCGCTGTCTTTGGAACGTCCTGGTCGGCCATAGGAATTTGGTGGAATGCCCAGTTGATGTCTATTTTTGTGAACATCGTTTTACCCTTCATATTCGCATTGAAGTCCATTATATTGGGGACTGGGTAGCGATCAGGAACTGTTATGGCGTTTAAGGCCCTGTAGTCGCCGACAATTCGCCACTCTCCACTTGCTTTCTTTGTCATGTGGATAGGAGAGCTCCATGAGCTTTTTGAGGGGCGACATACGCCCTCCTCAACGATGCGATTGAAGTACTCTCGTGCCGCTTTGAGTTTGTCGGGTAATAACCGTCGTGCTCTAGCATGGCAAGGCTGTCCTTTGGTTTCTATGTAGTGAACCGTGTCGTGTTTGTACGTAGGATGCCTGCGAATTGAGGGTTGAGTGACTCCAGGATAGTCTGACAGGATCCGTAAGAGTTGTCCGTCGACTTTAGTACAGCTGGATATGTTTGTGTCCAGTCTGTATGCTAGCGTTTTGCCTTCCACACTTTCATTTTCACTATTGATCAGTTTACCGTGTTTGAGGTCGATGATCAGGCCATAGTGTGCAAGAAAATCTGCACCCAGGATCGGGTTTGGAACGTCTGCAACCGTGAAGGACCACGTCATATTTTTGCTGAGTCCGATGTCTACTTTGCTTGTCTCAAGTCCGTATGCTGGAAGGTTTTGACCATTCACAGTACGGAGATAGTATTTCGGAGGAAGTACTTTTTGGGTTTTATTTACTGGCAATATGCTCAGGTCTGCTCCCGAGTCAATTAAGTAACGTCTCCTGTTTGTCCTGTCCTTGATGAACAGGCGGCGTGAGTATTTTTCCGAGGGGTCTTCGGCCGCACAGATGGCCCCTCGTTCTAGTTTGACGCTTCCTTGTTAAAGGTTTTACCCCACCATCTGCACCTGTTGTTACATTTGGTGGCCTCAGCGCCAAACCTATTATGGAAAAAGCAACTCTTATCATCCCAATTTCGAGACTGGGTTTTGGGAGATGATGTTCTAGGGGGAGTTGAACTCTGACCCCTGCTTCCGGAACTAGATCTGCGGTCTCTTGACCGGGACTGACGTCCTCTGCTGCTATTATTATTGTTGTTGCCTCTACTTTTCGATCTTTGTCGCCAGCTACTATTGGGCTTCGTCGAGCTTTGGCTTTTGTTCCTCTTTACTTCCTCGGTCAACTGAGCTATTTGTGCTCGAAGTTGAGCGAGTTCCCAGTCTCTGCAGATACTGCGCTGACCACCGGCTTTGACCTTGTGTATTCGAGCGCATTGTCTGCGGATTTCGCAAGGAAGTCCAGATCCGCGGATGTATTGATTACCGTGGAACCAACGGCGGCTAGGCACTGCACAACACTTTGTGGTAGTTGCTTGCAGAACTGATTGCCTATGACAGAAGGGGCTACGATATTGTCCGCCTTCTGTCGTAACTTCGCCATGAAGATTGAGGGTTTGTCGTCCCCCATCTTCATACCACCCATCACATCGTCTATTATTTCATTTTTCGTTTTCCCAAATACTTTTTTAATTTTCTTGACGAACCAGGCATACTTGTCCTCTTCTGTCGAAGGGCATTCCATAACGTCCGGAATGTGGCGGATTATCTGTGGGGGCATGCCTCCACAGATATGTGTATACCGCTGGTTCAGAGTTATGTTCTCTGTTCTGAACCTGCCTTCTAATAGAGTCAACCATAATTCTACCTCATTCGGTAGAAATTCCGGGATGTCTATCCTTCGTCTATAGAGATTAGGGTTCTGTCCTGGTTGCATTTGTAAAAGTTGCAAGATTTGGGCCAGGACTTCGGGTGTCAGCTGCGGCTGACTACTGCCTCCCTGTGATGGTTGCGGGTTTTCAGTTGGTGGTGGAACCATTGCTGTGTCTTTTTGTTGACAAGCGTATTCCACAGTACTTCTGTCTTCCTTACTGGTCGAAAACACTGGCTCCTGTGTTTGTAGGACAGGTGTTTTCGGGTCGGAACTTTGGCTTAAAGTCCGACCACTTCTCAACGTTTTAACTGCAAGATCTTCTTTATTTATTGCAGTTCCCAGTCGTGCTAATTCTGGGTGTTGAGGGCCTTCTTCTATGTTTGCTAAATTCAATGAGTGTCGAGTCGAAGTCGGGGGAGTTGGGGGATGAGTCCAACCTTCTTCCTCCAGGTCTACTGTCTGGTTTTTCCTTGTTTGTATATTTTAAGGAGAGGGGTATAAATTCCCACTTCAGTAGACTCTTACTTCGACGACCTAAAGGTGTCTTAGTCTGGGTAAAAAAATATTTTTAATTTGCCGAGCAAGCGAGAATCTCGCCAGCGCTACTGCGCCAAGTTGAATAGCGCCGAAGCGCCTAAGACTCCTCACGACGTGGCCGAAATCACGTCGGGGTCACCACTGTGGAATACCTTGTCGTGAGAGATATTCTCACCAGAAGGAAATTCTACAGAATTTAAGCGTGTTCAGCCACTTCATACGAAAGTATGGGCAAGCCAAAACCAAACCGAACACTGGCGATTTTAGAGCCGGTTCTGTGAGTTTTTATACCCGTTTTGGCTGGTGCACACAAACACACGTACGTAATAAAATACGTACGTTGTTTAAGTACGGCCAGGTCGCATCATCCCCTACTATTGTAGGTGGCGGCTGGCCGGTTCGTGTACGAATCGTGACAGTGATTGATGGATGACGTCACGATTCGTACTCGTATATTATCTTGTACGTATACGTCGATAATTACGATCGAACGTAATATTGTGTGTTGGTTTAACGTCGCAAGGACGATAAGTTGCCTGCCCTATGGGGCGGCGACTGTCGTCGGGGGTCCGAGCCCCTACACCTCATACCGATGAGTCCCCACACTCCATAAAACCAATGTTCTTTTTGATGTCAAGACAAACACGCCAGCAAAAAGTAGGAAACCCTAGATTTACCTTCTGCAAATTTTCAAAGTTTTGCTGGAGTTCACTAGTTTAGAATACATCTGATAAAGTCATCCCTTAAATTCACAAGGATGGCGAACATAAAATGAACACAAAGTAAAGTACGTCAAAAAGTAAGCTGTAATTGCCTATTTAGCGTAGGCATGTCTAACCAGAAATCATCGTATTCTACTGATCCAGTACTATATAGTCAAAGACAGAAATACAAACTAAATTTGAAGTCTTCATTTGATAAAAATTTAATCTATAAAACATTGAAAAATATAACTTACAAATGAGGTTATAACAGTATCTGTAAAAATGAATTGTTCATATGTCCGGAAAATTTGAAAGACAACCAGCAAAAAGTTGGAAAAAAAATTAAAAATTATCTTAAATGATTGAGACATTGTAAGGCTAAAGAACAATACTAGTTCTATATAATCAAACTAACAATAAGAGATATGAGTAAAAAAAATTAAATAAATAATTCGGCAGCTGAGAACTCCCTAAAATCATGAAATTTGAACCAAACGAACAAAAGAGTTTTAAAGTTACGACATTATCTCATCTAATA
>WOFM01001061.1:0-38669 GCA_011428145.1 Ericerus pela
TTTTTTAAATACTCTTAGGTACATGCAGGAGTGTTCCATATTTCCAAACTGAGAAATATGCAGTTTACTCTCAAGAAATTGTAAAAAATAAAAAAAACTGTTGTAAATATAAATTTTATAGAATACAAAAGATACCCGAAAAATTTTTTTCACTCCCTTCGATCGTAAAATTGTTTTATCAGTAGCCTACACTTAAACAAAATAAAGTTCCTACTCCAAAAAAATTTTCGCAACACTACTGTTTACCTGACCCCTTTGCCTGAATTTTCTCGCTCCAACCTTAGACATAATTTTTGAGTTGCTGAATTTGAATTTATAGTCCTTTAACAACATATTTCTACTCATTAACGGCTGTATTCTATTTGGAAGAAAGGAGGGAAATATTCGCACTTTTCGATAACACGCTACTCTGTAGTACTCCTTTTGTCAGGGAGGACCTTGAAAAATAAGTTAGTTCTAAAAATAGTTCGAACCTTTTGGATCTGATTCGGTGTGCAAGTTCTGAGAAAAAGTCGTCTTCTAACGATAATTTAATCGTATTCTTATCAAAAAATTTACTTTAATTGTTTTACTTAAGGCTATTTTTTTAGAGTTTTTGTCGATTGAATGCAACTTAAATGGCTGACCTGAAAACTAATTTTCTCAAAACTTATCTAGACCTGACGCCTTGAGAATAGCTCGAGAACAGCACTTTTTTTCCAAAATGAATATATCTATCATGATAACATGTAACCAAGTGTCGTTATACCCCATAATAATTATATGTATATAGGTACAAGCATCATGCACCTTGTACATACATATTACTTAATACATGTTTGTATAATTAACACCAGCACATACTATTTCTATCTCACTCATTCCATCCATTACAATCTGTTTCTCTCATATAACTATACAATATTATCATCCCTGTGTGGTATGCAGGGGGGCTCATAAGGCATCCACTACCTGCAGTCCCATCAGTATTTTATTTAACTAACCTGTTCTAATGTAGTTGGAACCTCAGCTAAAATCATCTTACGTAGGATGGTAACCAGGGTAGAATTAATTACCACTCTGCCCTAATAGCCTGCCAGGTAATTCATGGACTCAAATTTATACTATGCTTTAACTAATTTTTATATTAGATGAACTAAGTATTGCTATTAACCTCAGCATCTCATCTAAAAATCACAGAAAATTCCTCTATTCAACCCATTGCCTAATAAAAATTCAACTCATAGTAAAATAAAACATGATGTCCCGTGGCATGTTACAAATCACACTGAAAGTACAGAGAATTTAAATTGAGTGTATGTATTAAAGAGATAGTTGAACAGTGAGAGATAAGATGGAGTGGGAATTGAAAAGATGTATAGTGGGAAAAACGAGTGAAAAAGAAATGCTAGAAATTGTTTTTCTGCAGCTATGTGTTTCAGAGAGGAAAGGGGAAAACAGAAGATAATTTGAAGAATTATGAAGATTGTGAGAAGAAAAGAAAAAAGACAAAAGAAAAACAAAATACAGATGACAAAAACAGGAAGTGAATGGAAGAATGAAGAGTGGAGAGGAAGAAGATAGAAACAAATAGCTGCAGGTGAAGCAGAAAAGAGGTGAGTATGAAATGTGTTATTATGAGTATTAGTGAGAAATTTTGGATGGGAAAAATACAAAGTGCTGCGGAAAAGTGTTAGGCTGAGGAATAGAATTTTTATTACTGTGGAATTTTAAATTACTAATTATTTTTAATTTTAAGTGCTGTGGAATACATTTATTACTAGGGGGTGTTAATTAATTTATTATTTTGTGAGGCCTGGCCATAAATATCACCGATAATAGCCATTTCATTTGAGAAAATGGAAGAAACACAGGTTAAAATATGGGCATATTTTGTTTGGGTGCAAATGGTGCGATGCACTCCCAAAAATATGTCTTGCAACAGCTAAGAAAAAAAAGTCTCAGGTATTTCTTTTTCATTCTCTACGATAATCCCCATGTATTATGCTCCATGAAGAATTGAAATAATTATACGAATACCTAAAAATCCAACAGTAGGTTTGTTTTATTTTCTTAAAAAAATGACACTATGGTGACACTGAAGGAAGCTATTTCGCTACATTCGCATTATTTCCACTGTGCAATTGGTCCAATCATCTTGCAAGAATGGAACAGTACCCCTTAGAAACAACTCACTCAGAAAATAGAACAAACCGAGTGTTGTTGAATGATTATAAGTTTCTTATCACTCGTATGTGGTAATTTCTTTTAATTACCTGTTCAGCTTTAATTTGTTGTTTTTTTATTATCAAGTTAAGCTGTTATTAAAATAATATTGCATGTGTCATCAAATCACTTTATACTTTATCTGGGCATTGGTAATTACATGTTGGTACTTTTGAAAAATTCCACACTCATCATTTCGGAACTTACTTTCTACATTCCATAATAAGTTTAGAGAATCACCTCTCATATAACAACCATAGATACATTAATGGGGCTCAATAGTCGAGTCCGTAATGTAATAATCTGTCCTCAACCAACTGTAGTTACCTACTTCAAGTCGAATACAATGTACTATATAGTAAATTTGGTCAAATAAGAGCAGGACCGTACCTAGCTTTTTTTGCCGCCCTGTGCGAACAAACTTTTTGACGCCCAAACACCTATTTTTTTTTTGCCAGTTAAATCAGAATGTTGTCCAGACGATGTATCCGACAACGACAATGTATTATATTATGGTGTTTTTTGGTTTTTTTTTTTTTGGTCAGTATGGCGCTTTTGCACTCTCCCACCCTGTGCGAATGCACAGATCTATTACAGCCCTGAATAAGAGAGTCTAAATCAAATTATTCGTCTAATCTGTTTTGGACGGTTAAATATTTAAATTTAGAGTTCATTTGTGGATTAAACCACTCACTGTAGCCCTTTTGTCCTCAAATTGAGAATTGAAAAGATTTTTCATAATTTATTGTGCAATATATTGTTATCCTAACTCCATTTCGTGTTGCTGATGGCCTTACGATGTTAAATCCCAAAACGGAATGTAAATTTGATATCAGCATCACCAACAACATGTTCGACCATTTATTACTCAGTAATAGGTACGTATATAACTTAATAAAAAGTATTGCGACTCTTTTTGGGATTTCAGAGGGGCTTACAAAGGGATTCAATGCAGAAATGGACTGTGCTTCATTATTCTGTTGTGGTCGATGCATCCCTCAATAAGTTAGAGTGTAAAAATTGTTTTCATTTTTTTAGGCTTATAGGGGCAAATCCAGTCAATCCAAACATAGGATGTAAATGGTGAATGGTGAACTTTTTGCATACCTACACTGTGATCATCGAAAATCAGGCAACTATTTCAATATTAGTAGCTCGCTATACCTTTAGACTACCTATTCATCCAGTCTCTGGGTACCTACTTTTGCAGTTTAAGCAGCTTGCAAAATTTTCTAAAAAAAAGTATCAATCAAATCAGCGGCAAATATTTCATTTATCATAAATATCGCCATGATATCGCACTCAAATCACCATCCCAGTGCCATATCACCTCATTTTGATGTTCAACTGGTCTTCATTTTGTCGACAGGGAGACTGCAAAAGGTTTCGAAAGATTTGCGTTATTGTGTTGTGCCAGCTTAAAATTATTCAATCCTTAATAGGTACTGGAGCAGGAATCGGTGACGGCGGAAGCGGTTTAATGTTTTTCAACGAGAAAGAAAAGCTGTTTTTCGTACGAGGAGTTCTTAGCCAAAACATCGAATCCTTACCATCGACTGCAACATTTACTGATGTGGCCCAGCATTTAGCGTGGATTACGGCCGTTTTTCGAAATGTCAGTGACTCCCAATTAGAGGAGAACACTATTCTGGGTTTTAAATCTAATAAATAACGAAAATAAAATAAATACTGATGGATACCTACTTACCTACCTACCTATTGTTAAATTTATTTATCCAAAATTGGACTAGGCCGACGTTAATTTTATTAGACTTACATTTTTGCGAAATCTGTTCGGAATAAATACCAGAAAGCTGATCACATGGTCACCAAGTGTAGATAATCATCAAAGTATAAAGGCCAAAACTAAAGCCGCAATGTAAGAACGATACAACTGAAATATCAAAAGTGACTTACGCATTACCTAGTTACCTTGACAAAGTAATAAAATATACGTATATATGTTTTTAAACAAATATACTTAATTGACAAGCTGTATTGACCGCCATTCAGGGATGTATAAGTAATATACTATTATTTATCAGAAGTGGTCCAGTATTTAGTAAAACTTTTATTGAAAATTTTTGATTTTAATTACAGCTCCCGATGTTTTGAGAGTTGAGTTTTCACTTCTCTGAACTGACAATACAACTCTAAAATAGAACTGAGAACTACTTTTTAAAAGAAATAGTCCAAAAATAAAATTTTTATTGAAAATTTTCTAACTTTATTACAGTTTCCAGTTTTTTTGAGTTTTCATTTTTTTCAAATGAGGGTAAGTACAACCCTTAAGTAGAACTGAGAAATAACTTTTAACAGAACACGTCCTCAACCAAAACATTCTAGGAAAAGTTTCGAATTTTGTTACAGTTCTCAGTTTCGTAAATTTTCACTTCTCATTATGACAACTTAACCCAAAAGAAGAATTGAGATTCTCTTTTAACAGAACAGGTCCAAAACTGAAACAATAGGGTACCGGACATGACTCAAAATTACTTGAAATTAATGGGAAAGATAGTCTAAAGCCTGCGAATGAAGGTTCTGAAATTTTTTTTGAAAAATATTAAATAGAAAGGAAGATATAAGATGTCAAAGTTGCGCTGCACCAAAAATGGTACCTCGATGCGTACCCTGTTGTTGTGATGTCATAGAATTGACGTTTTTGTATTTTGCATTATCAGAAGTTGCTGGTTCCAATACATCTCATTAATACTTCATTTTTAAGTAGGTTTTTGGTGAAAATTTACTGAACAAAATTGACTTTAAAAAATGACTTTGAAGGAAGGGTGGGCGCACATTTCATTTCAGGAGCCAAGAAAACTTTTGGCACAGAAAGCTCAAAGTCTAAATTATCACCTAAGTAAATAAGATTCAATAAGTTTGGGTTTCTATCTGTATTTATTTTTTGTACTTCCCACTGAGGTAGAAGGTTGAAAATTGGTATGAGGGTGCTTGAGTATCACATCTAATTTTTTTTTTTAAATCCCAAAAATAAGAAAGGTGCAGCAGATATGGGCCAAAAATTCATTTTCTTGGAACTTTCAACATATATATACACTGAAATTATACAACTCAACACAAAGGTGGTATAATATTGTTTGTTTATGCCTTCAAAAATATTTTTTGAGTTACTGAGTTCAAATTGGACCTTAAATTTTTTAATTTGATCAATATTTTGACCCAAAGGGACTCAAAAAATGGCCCAATTTTGTTTTGTTACATTTTAGTATGTAATACATCATTTGTAATGTTTCCTGAGGTGCTGAGTTCAAATTTGTCTATAATGTTTTAATTTGATGAATTTTTTGACCCCAAGGGACTCATAATAGGGCCCAATTTTGATTTTTTTCATATTATTATGTAATACATCATTTGTAATGTTTCTTAAGGTGCTGAGTACAAATTTGTCAATAATTTTTTAATTTGATCAATTTTTTGACCCCAAGGCAGACTCATAAAAGGGCCCAATTTGGTTTTTTTACATATTATTATGTAATACATCATTTGTAATGTTTCTTGAGGCACCAAGTTCAAATTTGACATTATTTTATTCATTTGACTCATTTTTGACCCCAAGGCTCAAAATGAGGGGAAATTTTGACTTTTCATATTTTGTAGTGTAATACATCATTGGTAATAGTTTTTTAGCTGCTGATTTTGAATTTGGTGTAATTTCTTAATTTTACCCATTATGTGATCCCACAGGGGCTTTGAAAGGGGATAATTTTGAATTTTCCTATTATATTGTGTGATACATTGTTGGTAATTTTTTTAGACTCGAAGTTTTATTTTGACATGTATTTCTTCATTCAACTCCTTATAATGTGATCCAAAGTGGTTCAGATATAACTATCTATTTTTGACTTTTCACATTTTATTGTGTGATGTATTGTTTATAATGTTTTACAAGTTTCTGAGTACAAATACAAAAATCTTATTTTTCTTACAAGTAAGCTGGGTAAGTAGTTTCACTGAATTTTGTTTTTTTTTTGTTGGTCTCAAAAAACATGGGCATCCAATACCTAATAATTCACTCAATAATAAGTGAAGATATAATTGTAATCCCTTTTTTGCGGCCACAGGAAGAAAAAAAGTGGTTCAATATAAAAATGGATTGTAAATATAATCTCAGTGCCTCAAAAAACATTATTTATGATGTATCACTCAATAATATCTAAGAATTTTATTTGAACTCCCTGTTTAGGGTTACAGGGGGGTCAATGAGGTGTTTGATTTAAAAATAATTGCAAATCTAAACTCAGCGCCTCAAAAAATATTATTAATGATGTATCACTCAATAATATCTAAGCATAGTATCTCAACCGCCTGTATGGTGTGACAGGGGGATCAATAAGGGGTTTAATCAAAAAATGGATTGCAAATCTAAACTCAGCACTTCAAAAAATATTATTAATGATATATCATTCAATAATATCTAAGAATATTATCTTAACCCACTATTTGGGGTCACAGGGGGCAAGGAGGGGTTCAATCTAAAAATGGATTATAAATGTAAACTCAGAGTCTAAAAAAACAATATTATTGATGTATCACTCAATAACATCCAAGAATATTATCTTAATTCCATTCCTTGGGCTACAGGGGGCTAAATGAAGGGTTAAATCTAAAAGTCGGTTGCAAATATGAACTCAGCCCTCAAAGTAAATAACTTCTCAGGCACCATCAAAAATTTTTTCATACGCAGTGCTCTAATATAATAATAACAAATAAGGAATAATTGGTTTTTGATTTTCTTAGTTTTTATTGTTTTTCAATGTTTTGAATTTGTCTATAGATAAGGGGGTCGAGGGTGCAAGTTCACATTCTTTCATCCCCTCCCTCACAGTCACCATGAACTTTCTAAATTGATGAACTTAACTAAACCAATGTACAAACATAGGAGAGTGAGGAATGAATGAATGAGAAACCTGTGAAAAAGGTGAAAAGTTTGCTGATGTGTCAATTCTATGACATCACACCCACTGCTCAAAAAATATCACAACGTTTTTTGACAACTCAACTTTACCATTCATTTTCTCCCATTTTATCCAACCAATTTTAATGCGATTTTCACCGATATTTTTTATTTTTTTTTAAAAGAATTTGAAAATATGTTTACTGAAAATCATATCCGGTACCCTATTCCTAGAATATTGGATAAGGTACCTAGGTGTAAAAATTTCTTTTTTTCTCTTTTTATCTTTCTCTCTTTCTTCTCTTAAAGCGAAGTAGTTGTAACTTATTGTTCAACGTATTTGTTTTTTCTGTTGGAAATTTTTCATGTCTATTAATGCACTCGTGCTTGACAAAATCATGGTCTTTATACTGAGGGGTCTGTGAAGTCATAGTTTCTGCTAGGGTGTTGGCAGGTTAAAAAAATTTTGAGAAACCCTGTCCTAGATAATGAGATAAACAATATTAAAAACAAGTTAGTAATTATTCGTCTCCGTACAAAATCTTTTAATTACATAGGTAAGTCAAAAAAAAAAAAACAAAAAAAAAAAAACAAAACAAAAAAAAACAAACAAAAGAAAGAAAAAAAACAATAAAGTTAGTTATTATCGATAAAAGCGTTACAAAAAAGAAGTCCAATAAATAATGTTCAAAACGATGAACGAGAGAGGGAAGAAAAAGCGCGAAAATTTATCTATGTATATGGCAACAGCTTTACCATGACAGCAAGTTACATAGTTGGGTACTGTGGGAGTGTTTCTCGTTGGACTCGAATTTCTCGGTTGTAGTCCCTGAAACAAAAACGTTACTCGTGAAATGCAATCTACTAAAAAAAACAAAACATTGCTTCCGGCTGTTAATATGTTATGCAGAATTTACATATTCCTAATTTTTTTAATTTGTTTTGTTATACATATAAGTTAATTCGGTTCTTTTTGTCGACGAAAAAATAAGATTACTAATCTGTTCCTAGGCTAAGGGTTGTTGCCATAATTTAACTCTCTTAGACTAGGTATTTGTAATGCTGGTAGCATCCTCACAATATTTTTCTGACGATATTTTCAATCTTCAAATCGATTTGGTGTTAGTTTGAACAACCACCATTTTTTATGTTTTTTGCAGATATCAGCATAATATGCTACGTCGCCTCAATAAGTAATTCTGAAAATTTCATCCAATTTGGTTTAGGTTATAGATGTCGAATAATTATAATATATTATTCGACAAAACCATCGAAATTGTTCAAACAAAAATAATGATATCGTAAGGAAGATATTATTATTGTATGGTAAGCCTACTGTTTTACAGGTTATACAGCCATTACCTATGACTGTACAGACGTACAAATATCATGAAACGCTAAATGCAAATAAATTATTGTCTTCTGTACTTATGATTCTCACCTCCACAACTTTATATTTTCTTCCCTCATAAGTCATAACTATGTGACATCTAGTCATTTAATACCGGTTGAATTATTTACCAGCCGCACTCGATTAAGAATTTCTTTGAATTCTTCTGTAATTACTGGCCTAGGTACTACGCGTAACTTCAGCGAACGATGATTAGAATTAAAGAATAATTCCATAACACAAACCAAAATAGCCGATGTAAGTAGCTTAAGCACTGCACAACTCCTCGAATAGGCTATCTCGAGAAATATTAACTCGAGTTTTCTTGAATGGAAGTAAGTCGGCTCATTTAATTTGAATAGGAATGTGTAGGAATTTCTATCACGCAATACAGTAAAATAAGGTGATATTAATTTTTGATACGTAGCTCATTTATCTTAAGGAACTTTATTTTCACCAATTTTCGGCAGTTTCTTAACAAAAAATTCCGTTTTCTGAATTTCGCCCAAAAATAACTGCAGCATTGATAAGAAAACCCAGTTTGCTCGATATCTATATCGATAGTGATCGATATATTTATATTTTATTGCCAGTTTCAGGTTAAGAAATTACAAAAACTATCGCCAATTAACCATATCTTTAACAAAAATATCGATCTATCGATGTTCTATCGCTAAAAACCGCTTCTCCAGTTATATTTTGTTTCTAGTTTTTTCGGGAACTACTGAACCGATGAGCACCCAACTTCTTTCAGACCTGCTCCTATACAATAGCTATCTTTCCTACAAACTGCAGCCTTGTCCATCCGGTAGTTTCCCCAAAACTATGAACCCAAAATTTTTTCCACAAATTTTTCTTCTCCAGTTTTCTCGAAAACTACTGAAATAGTAGGCTCTAAATTTCTAAAAAATTTGTACCTTCATAAGAAAAATTTATCGTGAAAATTTCAACTCGATCCTTTGGTCATTTTCTCAGAGTCCCGGAAAAACGACTTTTCCAGAAATTTTTTGTTTTCCGGTTTTCTCAAAAACAAATCAACCGATAGGAAAAACACCTCTTTCAAACCTGCTTCAATATAAGAACTACCCATCTTTCGTAAAAATTTCAGCCATATTCACCTGGTAGTTTTCTCAATACCACGAACCCAAAATTTTGGATGATACATACAAACATATACCTATATAAAATCTTCACTCGTTAATTGGATTGTATTTTTGTGTTTATCTAACTTGGCTAACCTGTAGAGATTTTAAAGACTTTGATAAGCAACC
Organism: Ericerus pela; assembly: GCA_011428145.1. Taxonomy (NCBI): domain Eukaryota; kingdom Metazoa; phylum Arthropoda; class Insecta; order Hemiptera; family Coccidae; genus Ericerus; species Ericerus pela. Next base: position 9,782 of record WOFM01001061.1, read on the forward strand.
TCTTCAATAAAAACGATGATAAACAAGTTCAACACTTTTATGAATAGAACAATTTAGTCTATGAGATAATACCAGGAGTTTCGCACATCTGGCATTTAAAATCGATAAAATTCGAACATATGCTGGAAGTAGTTTCAAGATATGTTTGAATGTTAATAACAGTGAGTTTTCTGTGTAATCTTATCTGTGAGAGCAGTCCATACGTAGTCACCATAAATTATATAGTCCAAGGGGTTACTCAGTTTCTCGCTAGTTTGTTAACAAAAGAGGTGATGATGACCTTTTAGGCTGGCATATTTCGAACTCGGTGTTTGATCATTTTTAAGGGTCTCTTAAGTAGCAAAAATTGTGTGAAATAAGTCGGCTATTTTTCGATAAATCCTTAAAGTTTGACGTACTTTGATGTCATCTGCGATGTGCATATCATCCTCAGAATATCCTTTCATAACTTTCGTGGCGACTGGTCCCATGTAATTGTTGACAATGGCGAACTCCATCAACGAAAGAAACACAAAAACTGAACAAGATGACATCCATATATCAATTGCTTTCACATATGAAACTGGAGGCAATAATTGTTGAGATTGTGTGTTTTGAGTAGCTGAAATTAAAGAGGAGATCATAGCGGCATTAGGTAGTTTATAAAAAGTTCACCAACAGCTGATGAAGCAAATCGTGATTTTATTCTTCTGATTTTTGGTTTACTATTAATTTAGTTTTGACTAGAAACCAATTCCCAGTAACTGATTCAACAACAAAATAGACATTTTCTAAATAGGTGCCTATCTTCAAAAGTGTGGAACTAAATTCTAAACAACTGAGCTGTGTCTAATGAGACAGTCAATTAATTAAGGTTAAGTACCATTCAAAGAACAGATTTTTCAGGTTTACTTTTCCACGACATGGGGATCCACGCAGTGAAAATATTGTATGTCGGTTAGTATGGAGAACCTGAGGAACACATTCGTGTGTTTGATTTTTTCAGAAATTTATTAGATGGCTGGTGGCATTATTTCAAAAATTTAAATTTGTTCCGCATTAAAGTAGGCCATAGGGTGACTCAAATGTGGATTGGTCACCGAATACAAAAATTTTCGTACAGTTTGAAACCGCTCTGTTCTCAAAAACAGCATCATAAAAAATGTTTTTAAAATACAGTTTGTGGATTAGTCCATGAACCGACAGATTTTTGTCGATCCATAAATGGACGAGTTCCCGAACGAAGTGAAATTTTTAGCAACACAGAAAAAAGTGTAAACAATTAATTAGATTAAAAACAAATTTTTAACAGATAAGCTTTTATTTTTTTTTTGGCTTTAGCTTCATGCGAAATAGATATTATTTTGTTTCGGAAGGTAGGCTGCATTATTGGTATATTTTAAAATCGCAGCAGTGAGTAGAATAAAAGCTTATAAAAATGGTAAGATCTTATATATTGGTTATTTGTTTGGCATCCTTTTTCAGAATAATTTCTGCCTGTACCTACTGACATTTCAGTCCATTTCACCAAACATAAAAATAAAATAAAAAGTTGATCTTTAAAAATAGAAAAATACGTAATCAGAAAAAAGTTTAAATTCTGCGGTTTTAATGAAGAATTATAATTATTTTGACGTGAGATCAACTCTATGTGACTAATTACAAACCCCACCAATTAAAACCAATTTTATAGGAAGATTTTTTTTTTCAAAGTTCCCTCTTTTAGCAGTTTCAATGCAACAGTTTTTTCGAACAGCGAGTAAAACTTGGGAACAGGTTTAAAATCTCAAAAAGGCATTATTAAATGCAAATAATCCCAAAAACTTTCTCAGATATGAAGAAATGGACATTTTAATGATTTTTTTTTTTTTTGACATTTCCTCTCCAAAATTTATAAAAAATCGCATGTTTGACTTTGTAACAGAAAACTCCCCATATGATTGCCATAATTAGCAATTAACAAGTATAAAAATTCGATGATTCTGAAGCTTATGATAGTACTAAAAAATAACATTAGTTTGGTAACTATAGCATCGATGGTTGGTAGATCCCAGCTGAAGGTCAAAAATTTTCAAGATAGTGAGCAGTAGTTGTAAACATTACATTAGGGTGCACATCAAATGGGCATTGAGATAGCGTATTCTCATCATATTTCATATGTGACATTTTTTGTAACTATCATCAGCTCACTGCTACGGGCCTATAACGTTAGGGCTGAAAAATAATGCTCTTTTTACAAATAAAATTTGGTTGAAAACTTTCAACACCCAAAATTGAAGTAGATACAATTATTGACACTATTTTTAGGACTCTGTCGATAATTAGAACACCATAGATCACATTTCACTTGATTTTAATATTTTCTCCACACAAAATTCTTGAAATGGAATGAATTAATAAACGAAAAAAGGCCTTATTTTATACCTTACAAATCAATTTTCTTAATTTTCTGTTCAAAAATCAGGTCTAAAGTGTAACTCAGTATGTTTCATCGCATTCCAATCTCCAGACTGATAACAAATTTTAACCCATAACTGGTTTGATCTATAGTTGGTTCTAAAAAATTATGTTGAGCATTTGTTATAATATCTGGACTTGGTGATATAAGAAATGTGCGAACAAGGCCGATGGTGTTCCATTGGGCATAAAATTATCATGCTTTGAAAAAAATAGAGATGGAAGCTTCTAGCTCATAGGGGGTGGAGTCAAAAGTCATTTCAATAAATGAAAGAGGTTTCCCAATCCTTCGATTTTATTATTAAATTCTGATAGCAGTGTGAAAAAACTGTTATAAAATTTGTAGTTTATCTTTCGTACGTTATTAACAAAAATTTAATTGTCTGAAAATTAACGAAGTTAATCGTAGTTCTGATGTGGGACAACATCCAGCAAATAAAATTTATGTATTTGGATATTTTTGTTTTACAAAATAGGCGATAAGTACTTAAAGCGTATTTTACAAAAACAAGATGAGTCACATTTCTGGGTTTTTTGTGTTTTTACTGATTCAAGAAGTACTTTTCGCACCACATTGAATGGTAATACTGAAATTGTCAAATTCAGTTCGCAACGTGGTAAAAAAAAAAAGCATTTTAAAATCGATTGTTTCGCAAATATGGGATAAGTCGGTGATAAATTTCAAATAAATTGATGATATCGCCAACAGGGACAATGTTTATTTCTGATTCCTTCATTTTTAGCTGCAATTACGTCGATTACAAACTTTCTTGTCTTATCCTCTTTTTTTTTTTTTCTATAAAATTTTATACTTTTGTAACACAATTATGGGACAAGTTGCACCTCTTGGCAATATTTTTCCCAATTTCTTTCCCTCTGATGAAGATTTATCATCATCCTTATCAGTCGGTACATCTTTATGAAGGATTATGTTACTTTCAACAATGTCGAAAAATGATGTTACCATTTTCCATGAGACACATGAAAAGGTCAATTAAATTTTGCTTTGCTCTGGTGAAAAATTGGTTTTTCTGACTTATCCTGTTCTTGCAAAATACCATTCACTTCGTGTTACAGATATGGTCAATTTCGGTAGACCTGAGGTGAAAAATGTGAGTCAAAGGCGATAGGGTTTTGTTTTTGTTATAGGTGCCCATCCGAGTTGACATTACACAAAATCTGACCTCAATACATCGATTTATATAACGACGACTTGTCGTCCGAAGCAATACTTATAATGAAAAAGCTTTCTACGCATAACAGAAGAAAAATAAATAAATAAATAAAATATTCCACTCACCTAACGTCAGCAAGGATGTAACACCGAGTGTAACACGAGCTGGAATCGCCTCGGGTTTTATCCAAAATGAGATCCATGACATGACCACAATCAGGGCTGAGGGTATATACGTGTGGAACAGATGATATCCCAAACGTCGCCTCAAAGTAAATACGACGGCCAGGCATGTAAAATTGCCTGCCCACAGTAAAATCAACACGCCATTAAAAGCATTTGCGAAGAAGAGAAACCATAGCTTTGCTGCAGGGTGTGAAATAGGCCACCGTTTCGGTAAACTACCTACCCGTAGAGTATTCGATGGTACAGTCGGCCGTAGAATTATGAGAAATATCCAACTGAGGTAATTCGATCTGCGGATTTACGACGAGCGGAGAGGTCACATTCCACCTGAATATTAAGTCGTCGGTCGTGTGCGACACTAAAACAGAATATTAAACAAAATTATACATCTGGAGGATAGAAGGGCTCCGAAATATCCGACGAATGGCGAGTAGACGTACTTACAACTTTCTATCATTATACTGCATACTTGAGAGTCGTGTGGATAGGATTCAAATTTCATGGCACACGATAAAACTAAATTTAATCTGCAAACAGCCAATAAAATGCTGACGTAGGTATTAAGTTAAGTAGTTAGCTTTTCCATCTAATCGCAAGGGATAAATGCGAATTGTCATACCGGCGATCCAGAGGCAATACTGCCGTTCTTATGTTGACTGTGAGCAGCAGCTCGTGACAATTGAGTGCCTCAGTTACGACTCAACAGAAATGAAAATATAATATTTCCGCACCAAAGCTGAATATTTAGCATAACTATTCGCTTAAATTTTGGACCCTGAATAATGCCAATAATTATTTCATACAAGCTCTGAAGTGTGGGGATTGGCTGCTGCCAGTCTGGTAACACTGAATTCAATTCGTTATTTCGATAGAATCAACAAAACATTTATAGTTTCCCGTTAATAATAGCTGTACTCTTTTTGGCAGTGACAAATCCTCGAGTGCATCTGGGGAAGCAGAGATGAACCAACTAAAAAGTGGAAAATAAGGATTACTCATTTTAAAATTTTTATAGCGTATTTACCCAGAATTCAAGAGAAAATAATTTATTTTTCATACATTGGGCAAAATATAACTGAAAATACATCAAAGGAATCTATTCAAAGAGATCCATTTCACATTCTCACACACACACACACACACACACACACACGCCCGCGCGCGCGCGGATGCACACATTATACTGTAAATATTGTGTGAAGGTTTGTTTGTGTATATGTACATCACTTCAGAACCGATTAATCAATCTAGTTGAAATTTTGAGGAATTATTTGTGTTGTTCCACGGAAAGTTTTAAGCTAACTCCGAAATCCGTATCCCCCTGGGGACGATACGTGGATTTCTACTCCTTCAACCCAAACACATTTAAAAATAAAATTTTTTTTTCACACATATATATCCTCCTCCATAATATTAGTATACTCTCCAAATTTCATGTCTCGGTATCACCCGATTCCCGAGATAGGGGAAAAAATTAAACTAAATCACTAATAAATCCTGAAAAAACTGATGAATTAGTTTTAAAATTGGTTAGTCAGTTTCTTGTGTATGAAGTACAATTTGTACCAAATTTCGTTATTATTGAACAAAAATTACGCCCTGTAGTGCGTTGACAAGAATGGTACATCCATAGAATACATAGGACACCCATACACTCGCACAAATATACCCCAATGAAAAAAATATGTTCGGTTTTAAATTTTTTTCGCCCCCCTTAAAAATAGGTTCATCATTTAATTCCCCAGAAATGCATCAACAAAACAATGAGGATTCGCCACTGTATTTTTGGTAAAAAAAGTGTTGTTCTCGAGCTCTGCTCAAAGTGAAAGGTTTCGATAAGTTTTGGGAAGGTCGGTTTTCAGGTCGGCCATTTAAATTTCAATCACGTGCGCGTTCGAGCAACAAAAACTCTAAAAACAGTATCGACAAATGCAGCAATTAACATTTCCCCAGAACTATCATACCGAGTCATATCCAAAAGGACCGAGAAATTTCAGAACTAACTTATTTTTCGAGGTCCGCTCTGACAAAAAGATCAGCTTTTTTTCACAACCAAGTTTGCTTTTTTCCAGAAAGAATAACCCGAAATTGCGTGTTATTAAACAGTGCGAATATTTCCGTAATTTTTTCCAAACAGAATACAGCTAATTTTGGTCTCCTTACGTTTATTACAGTGATTGCAAAGCGCCTCCCCTCTGCGCGCCTAGTGGTTTGAAGGAAGTTAAAACGAATTTCCAGTCAATTATTCGTTATTTATTTCCGAAATATGAAAAATAGTTGGAAAAAAACTCATCTGGGGACTATACATCCCGTACACACGTCATTCCTTATCAGGCGTATTATATTCAACAGTATATTATATACACTGTTTGTTCCTATGCTCTTACTTGCACACACAGGCAAGTAAGATGCAATGTTCGGCCGATAACAAAATGATTGATAAGGATCTCGGTAATGTCTCGGACTGGTACACGAATGCATTATGTCATTTTTTATCAGTTGCTTTAGCAATGAATAAGAAATGACGTGATTTCTACAAACACATATACATATGTATATGTACATATGTGTGTCTGTGTTTATGTGCCAAATCCTATATATAAACTTTCGAAACCAGCTACAAAATCGCCAGTGTTTGCCGAGGATTTGGCTCTTCCATACTTATGGTATGAAGTGGCTGAACACACAATTAATTCTGTAGAATTTACCTTCTGGTGAGAATACTTCCTCACAACAAGGTATTCCACAACTCATATCATCGCTAAATTGTCTATTAATGAACAGATTATCTGAATTTCTGCTGCATTGGTGAAAATTGGTGTTTTGCAAATAACACGGTTTGCATAGCCCAAAATCTAAAAAATATTTAATAAAAAAAATTATTTCTCGTTGCATTTTCAATAAATAAATTATGTGCATTTTTTAACAACCTTGTTTAACTCTCTCTATCTCGGTCCCTACCACAAATTTCAGAAATTTATATAATATTATACTCATTATTTGCCCAGTGAATGAACAGTGAGTGATGGCAATCGGCCTTTTATTAGCATTTCCAAGTTCCTCCCAAAATATTTCATATTCGATGAATGAAAATTCGCTGGTCCGTCTGTTTTTGTTTTTCCAAAAACACATTCTGTACAAAATTTTTCACTCAATTATCAAATTCTTTTCTTTCCGACAAGAATATATTTTGTAATTCGGTGAGAAGTTTTAATTTTTTTCTTTTGAAGGATGCACAGTTAATCAATTTTAATCGAACACAAAATAAAATTTATCCTACAACAATTTTCATAACAGTTAACATTTGCTGGTCATTATATTCGCTACATACTTTCGCCGAAGGTCAATTTCCTGTTGCCATCTTTCGCTGGGAGTATAATAGGCTTTACTAACTATTTTTATTTGATTTGAGCAACACAAAACAATTTGTTGGCAGAATATTAATTTAATCTCAACATTGTCTTAGAACCCACCATGGTACAGCCCTATAGATCCAAGTACGATAATTCGCCATTATTTAATTCAACAGTTTGAATCGCACATCCCGTTTAGAATTTCCACAATATCTCGAGAACCAAAGTAAAATTTCAACAAAATTTTCATAGAAACATTAGCTAACATACCTGATCTATGTTAATGTTTTAGTAAAATTTCAGCTCTCTACAAACAATGGTTCTCTTGGAATATTGTATAATGCTGCATTCGATAACTTTGATTTTATGGGCTGTTGCCTTAAGATTTTGTAAAATAAGAATTTCATTTTTTTCGCCCTTTAATCTATCAGAAGAAAGTGGACTACGAAGCTTAGCAATGAGAAAGCTATTTATAATATTAACGAAATCGTCTAAAACTACCATCATATTTTCTCAAATTTAACATCAATAACGTAACGAAGTCATTGGTGAGGTCAGACCTGTGACACACAAAATGGCGTATAGCCAGAAGAGCCTTAGCAATGATAACGGATAGCTGTTGTTGGGGGCAGGAGTTGACATACTCGTCAGTACCCAAAAGAACGGCAGTGTTGCCTTTAGAGCATTATTTTTTCAAATATCAAAGCGTTGCTAAACAGTAAATGACCATTAGGTATCTTTATCCCAGCAGGTATTCCCTATATTTCTACGGGAAATTCCGCAGAATTACCTATCTCAGATTTCGTATTTAGCCTCACATTTTATGTAAGGGCGTAGCCAGGATTTTTTCTGGGGGGGGGAGGCATAAAAAATTCTATGACCTTGTAGGCAAAGAAAAAAGAAAAGTCCACGATGGCAATCTCCCACTTTGCCCCCTTCGGCTACGCCCTTGATTTCAAGAGATTTAATGAACAGGTAGGTATGTTGCGGATTGTAAAACGCTGGGTTCCTCTTCTTATCGTCGACCATAATGCAATATTTATTTATGGGTTCCACCACAATAGGTATTGCGCTAAGTGAATATGATCACACATTAATATTAAATTACACGCTTCAAAAAAATAATTAATGGCCTGCGACTGAGGTGTAGCACGAGCGTCTGATTAATTTGGTCGTCGGTTTTCACAGTGCGTGCTATTCAATTTCTTTTGGCTCCCCAAAACCAATGGGTGAGCCTCATATTACGCAGAAACTGAAAATCATGAACGTGTCAAGTTTGATTTAAATCGCGGTACTGTGCACATCATAATATTACCTACTGTCATCGCCATCGCTGGTGTACTTGTTTCTAATTTGACAGTGCGGAAATGTAGACGAATGAATTTATATAGTGTGGACCGTGAGTAGCATGAGTTCTTACTTGGACATGTACAATAGTGTTTTGTCGTGATACAGCCACAAATAATGATTTGGTACGCTAATCTCGTGGAACGTCACCTGCTTGGCATTTTTGAAAAACGAATCCGGTTTCCATATGTCGTGCAGCCAATCGACATTCAGGATACGATATTCGCCCATACTCTCGGGAAGTCTCAGCCTTTGATCGCGCCAACTTTGCGCCAAAAATATGTCAGCCACGTAAGTCTGAAAATCGGTCAAGATCGACAGTTTTATCTACGATCTTCCCTTAGAATGGGCTTAACTTATCAAAATTTGTGACCTGGAAGAAGCGACCTATAACATGAAAAAGGAAAACGTTGTTCAACTCCCGCTCCAGTCGTGAAAATACGAATATTTAGTCGAAAGAGCGGTGAGTGATGGAAGATTTCTTTCAAAAAGGACAAGTGGAAACGGAAAGTTGCAGTTTGAATGACTACCATTTCAATTTCGTCTTTCTAAACTAGTTATAGCGTACCTATAATATAGTCATCTTCATAGAACTCGTTCAGACAAAAAACAAAAGTTTTCTTCACATATGTTCACTGTTCAAAATTGACACATTTATAGACCAATGAAAAATGTTGAAAGGTAAAATTTCAGGCAAAAGAAAAAAGATCTCTCAAGAGTCCTGCTATTCACCTTGATCCAGTCAAAATTGCGCTCAATCGTTTGAAACTGAAAAAAAAAAGAATCTATGTAAAACAAGTTGCATACCGCATGTTAAAAGGCAGTTTTGTAAAAATATATTTTTGTGAAATTGCCTTTCAACGTGTGCGATGCAACTTGTTTTACACACATTCTTCTTTCGTCCGTTCAGACGATCGAGTGAAATAAAATTTTGACTCGATCAAGGTGAGTATTTAAGCAGGACTTGTAAGGATTTTTGTTGTTTTTCTAAAATTACGGCTTTCATCCTTTCTCACTGGTCTATAACTCGGTGAATTCTGAAGAGAGAGCATAATTGTGCAGAGAACTTTTTTTGCCTGAACGAGTTCTACCATATCCTTGCGAGATAGAAAGAGAAACTGGGGCACCCTGTATATTATTTTATAAGCCTATATTGATAGCGAGTTTATTTGATAAAGAGAATGAGAAAAATGGAAATGTAGAGCTAACGTTTGTGGGATGCTGTAAATTCAAGTCTTCGAGTATTTACGAAGTGGTGCGGTCCTAAACTCCTATGAATAAATTTCTTCTTGTAGATAAATTGAGTCAACGAGGACATCGAAACAGAGAAAGTTAGCCGTAATTTTCCCTGTGAGATTTACCTGCCTTGAAATCTCACTTTGTAATGTGCTGTATCATGTGAAATAGTATATGTAGACATTTGGTGCATTCATAGATTTTGGTATGGACCACACGTATTCAGCTTTTTCAATGAGAACTTAGCTGTTACGATGGACAAATTATGGAAGCATACATACCAAATAAAAATAAAATTTTTTTAATCTTATGAAACGAGTTTGAACTTCCATTAGACTCATTATTTTGCGTTCATCTATCGATCAAAACGTCCTGCCGATGAAGGAGCGTTATCGAAATAATAATTTAGATATTTTTTGAATATCGAACAGGAATTTGACGCGGACATGTGATACCTAGTGTAGGTTTTGTCCGAACCTGGGACCTGCATACTCGCCAGCTAAAAGCGGTGAACTTGATCGCACGGCCATCTCACCGCAGACTATAACTTGCAAATGTATTTTGTATTAAGCAAGGTATGGCAATTCCCACACCTGGGTTATGCTACTTTCTCAGCATACATTAGAAATTTTATAAATAAATTACGTGTTACTTCGCGTTGAGTACCTACTTCAGGCCTACGTTATTTTGTTAATTTTTCATCAATGAATATTCACAAACCATGGATTCCTCATTAATCGAATCGATTGATAAGACGGTGACGTGAAAATCCACCAAGGTCGGCTGAATTCCTGTTTTAGGTGCCCGATTTTTATCGTAGTTTTTCGGATTTAGTGGCATTATATCCTCTAATTCTAATCTGTACTCCCTGGGAGGATCTCGATTCCGATGATGCATTCGTTCCTCGTTAGTGTTGTCCGGACTCTTCTCAGTTACATCACCATAACTGCAACAGAAATAAACAATAAAATGGGTTAATGAACTCGAGCTTGTCACACAGTTATGGGTTGAGAAGTTCAACCAAATGCCAATGAGCTACGTGTGATGCCCCAAAAGGCAGTCGTCATATTATTCTGAATTAAAATATTAAAATCTGATATTTTAGATCCTAAGTTGGCTTAAAACTAGACAGCCCAAGATCGTAGATCTTCAGAATTATGGTACCTTGAACTTATGATGGGAAAAATGTGAAAATTTAGTTCCTCACATACCACCAGTGTGCATGAGGTCACATCATATAAACTCTGCATAATTCCCCAGTTTATAATGTATTCATAAAAGCGCTTGTTTCGAAAAACGATGAAACTCATGGTAATTACTAATGTTGATCGACTTAGATCTTACTGTTATGCAGGATGTTGAATGTCCATATCGAATTGTTTAAAGTAATTAGCACATGGTGATGATGAATAGAGGATCGATCTTCTTCTTATTTCTTCTATCAGCTTATTATTTAATTCCAGATGTACTCGTTTGTTTTTACTTAAACAAACCATTAAGAGAAACTATTTCCGACAACTACTTAAAATTTTTATTATATTCGATCTTTTTTCATTAAATAAAAAAATGTGAATGAGGAAACGTACTTTCGTAGCTGGTTAATAACGGACTGAATTCCCCTATTAGATACATCATAGTTATAACTCTCATCCACTATCTTTTAGATCTATCTTTGCGAAATCAGTCATCAATGTTCTACTTCGTCGAAATCCGATACTGAACCAAATAAATTGTTTTTTTTTTGTTTTTTTTTTTAAGGAAAAATGTGATATGGAATAGAAAGTAGATTATCTTACCTATCGGATCTCAACCATCATTTGAATGAATTATTTTATTATTTTATTTATAAAAAATTTCTTCTCAACCATAGACTACCTATCGTACTGAAATTTTCTCAAAGGTAAACAACTCGTGTAATGTATAAATTTGAAACCTAAACGGGCCTTTGAATAGACAAAATATAGTCGCCAAAAAAAGGGTCGAAGCCGGAGCAAAATAAAGCGACTTTACTTCATAACCAAATAAGTTAAGGTATAACGTTCCATTCATTGGTCAGACTTTTCAAGTTCATTTTTCTAGAGCAAGGGGACAGGGTGACTCGAAAAGTGAAAATGTTGAATGTATAAGTAAATTGTAAATTAACCATTATTTAAGGAACATATATTTGTGTTTAGTTTTTTCAGAATGTTATTCGAGACCGAGCAGCAGCATTCCAAAAATTATAATTCAACCGTTATTGGAATATGGGGGCCAAAACATGGGGTGATCACTAAACACAAACATAGCTGGTAACCTATACCTAGCTGGCACACCGATGACGCGCGCAATCGTGTCGTTAGTATGGATTTCAAAAACCACAACTTTAAAAAAATACCTTGAAAACACCACTTTGTTGATCGAGTGGTGATCCATGAATGGACAACAAATACTTAATACTTGAGCAACAAAAATTGAGGAGGAATAAACATCAAAAAACATTTAAAGGATGGTAACTGGGTCACTGATCTACCACACAGTCCAAATCCTCTCCGCTATAAATTCCTCGCATTTACTCTTCAAAATATTTTGCTATAGGTACGTATTTATAGTTTAGCCTAACTGAAATCATTTTCCAATACCTACGTAATATTAAGAAACAGAGCACTATTATATTACCTATCAAGAATATTTCTTTTAAAAACAACAAAAAATGCAAAATTATCATAAAAAAATTTGAAAACTGAAAACATACGATAATCTATTAGGCAAATTCCTATCCAGATTTTACTAAAATTTTTTCATTCACTCACTGAAAACGAACGGATTCAATTCTGATATTCATTTAAATATGGAGAAAAAAAAGAAGGATACAGATTAGTTTGAAAAAACTAACTTTTTTCTGAAAAGGTATAAAATATGAAAAATAGTTATTATTTTTTTAATTCTTCCGTTAGGCACATATACCTAGGTATTTATCAATTTTTTTGTAAAATACAAAAATAGTTCAAATAATTATGTTGATAAAGATATGTAGGCTATCTTCTTGAATACGAACGCTTTCAAACACAAATATAAAGTTGGGATAGGCCTGTACATGACACAGTTTCAAAATAGAAGGGATGAGTCAGGAGTAGAGCCTTAGTCACGAGTGCCAGTTTGAATAAGGAATTTTAATCAGCGGGAAGGGATAGCAACAATGTTTTATTTTAGAAACATTGACCTAACCTGTAGTCCAAATGAGTTAAAAACCTGTTATTGTTTCCACAAAAACTAAAAGGGTAGGTACCTAAATACTTATGAATATGTGACTACGGTATTGTTCGTAAGAAATTAAGAATAATCATCGCCACCATTTTCTTCCAAGTTCCCATTAGTCAGAAAATTTCAGTTCCAGTTTTTCGCAACCAATAGTTTCGTAGTTTTTAATCGATAGTAAGTCGAATTAAACCCCGGCAATTTAAAATGAGGTTGTAGAAAACATAAATAAGATTAAAAAGTAAATCAATTTATAGACTTACTGTTCTCCATTTAAAGTTACTACCACAAACATTCCATGCAATGGTGTTTACTTCGTTTGGGTAGGTACCTATAATAGTTGTGGAGACTAATACTTGGCCTGTAAGTGCGTGCCGTTGGACATTGGGTTAGAAAAATAGATCGAAGATTGTGCAGATAAACGTTAGCCACCGGTTTTGTCATTTTTACACACAATCGGCTACAAAAAGCAATGTACGAATTAGCCGTTACTGATACAAAGGCATTTGTGACATCAGCAGCCTTCAAAGAAGAAAAAATAGGAGCGTTTCTCATTTCAACCAAATTTATCAATTCATTGTAAGACCGTAGGCAGGGGCTAAAAAAATTATTCTGACATTATGCAACATGGAGGCAGCAAATTACTACGAATTGACAGAAAAATCAATCACTTCCAGCCTTAGTGTAGATTTTTAACAAGCTTCCGAGAAGAAGTAGGTACCCACTTACCTGTTGTGTGCAGACCTTAGGTTCCTGTCTAGTATATGGGTAGCACATATCATACGTACACCTATTGGCTACTTTGTGGTGAAATGGCAAACTAGAATAGCCGAGAATATCAGCCGGGTTCACGTAAGTACATACCTACGAAAATTCGACATTGGATGATGGAGAGTACCGTTTGATAATAATATTTACAGGTTGGGATAGAGGATCGTTAATCTAGAATCTGATCAGGTGTAGCCTACAATGTGTGATGTTGGGGCATAGTCGACGTTTGGTCGCGGCCACCTCTATAAGATGGCAGGATGGCAAGATGGCAGGATGGCAAGATGGCGGTTCTTCAGTGGCCGGATATGCTGCGGTGCAAAACCATGCGCAAAAATGTGCTCGGTGCGGCGGACCAGTGTGCCGTTCAGATGTGCTGGGAACACAATATACGCACAGTGCGCGGGCATTTGTGCTCATATAAGGTTTACGAAATGGCAACTCACGCGAAGGCGGTGTTCGGGTTCAGCTCGTAGAGGACATTGAATCTTCTGCTCCGCGAGCACAGTGGCAATGCCAGCAGCTGCATTTGCAGGTCAACCGACGAAGGCTGCCTCGCCCTGGACAGAGGTGCAAACGTGTTGATGGGCAGCCATCGAGAATCGTACAGGTCCAGGTGGGTGGAGGAGATGCTGGATGGCGCCTGCACCAATGGCTGTCCATCACTGGACTGCCACTTTTGGCTCTGCTCGATGACTGCCGACAGCATGAACAGATTGGTGCATGTGTCCAGCCGGTCGCACTCCTTCAACACGTCGAAGTGGCGATGGTGGTCATCCACCCACACTGAAACATTGCCCAGACAGGAGGCCATCAGGCCAATGACAGCCAAATAGAGTCGAGTGGGCACATGGCTGACATGCACGATGACAATGGCCGCGTTAATTGGCACATGCGACAGGTGTTGACCCAAGTCAACCAGGTCGCTCACAAATATGGTCAATGAGCACTGCTGCAGCAGGTTGTTGTATATGGAGTTGGTAATAAGCAACAGGTGCTTGTGGTGGTGGTCACACCCAGATAATCGGCACTGAGGAAAACGTGGACGATACCGATACGAAGGATGCGCGTGACGTTTATGTTTTGGGTTCACATTGGGTATGCAGCTTCTGCAAAAAACAGTGACCGCCAGGCCAGAGTCAGAAGAAGGCCAACAAAGAGGGTGCAGATTTTATAGAAATGTCAGTTTATGTATCGAATTTAAATTTCGTATCAAAGGAGTTTTGTCTTGCACAAAGAAACAAGGACACTGAATATTGTCAATTTGAATTTGAACTGAAGTTAACGTGGCCACATATGAAATGAAACTATAAATTTTTTCACTTTTCATTCTAAATGTGGAATAGCTCGGGACCTAATCTAATTGAGTTAGAATAGGTATAATTGCAGCGTATGTGGGTTTGAAAAACATTACACATTATCATATTAGCTCTCATTTTATTGATTTGATGAGGTATCAGTAGAATTTTCAAACAAGATAGTTGGCTAACATTCTGCTCTGTAGAGTAAAGATAATTTTCTGACATTTTTTCGCCTTATCTTTCTCCATTTATGCTAGTACCCTGGTCTTTTTCCCAGATACTATCACAAATGGAACTTGATAAAGTGATTTCTCCCACTCTCACAAATTTTTGGGGCCTGCTCCAACTTTCAGAGAGTGGAAGAAATCACTCCCTTTGATACTTACCTTCCCTTCAACAGAAAGTCCTACAAATTATCTAAATTATTGTCATTTGAAATAATTTTGAACTTTGAATAACTTTTTGATGTGAAATTTTGTGAAAAATTTAACCATATGTTTTTTGTTTGATGTTATATTTGATCCTCTTTTAATTATTTTTATTTTGTTTAAAATTATGGATATGATGATGACTTCTTAAAAGATCAGGACCTATGTCTTGTATTATTATTCAGTACCTGGTTCACCGAGCTCTATTCAGATGTGGAAAATATAAAATATTCTGTTAACTTAAAATACTTTCTTTAATTTCTTAGTCATAAATCATAATCATACTCAGTCTAGGCCTGAAAAAATTTACTAATAAAACCTTTTCTATGAGTTATTTTTAGGGTTAATCACAAAATTTCATCGTTAGCTGTTATCACTTCTACCAATGTATATATCTTACCATATACTAGATAAACTGGCCCTGTACAATGTTTCCCATTGAAGCAGTGAGTGTGATGTCACATTGTGGCAAGAAGTTGTTTTACCCAGGTTATACTGTTGTCATTTCCAATTTTTGAAGTTGATTTTAACCAGGTTGGAGTTTTTTTTTTTGAAAAATTGTACATATTCATTTCTTTTTTTTTTTTATATTAAAAAATTCATTTCAGAAGAAAAAATAAACTTTTTTGATTTTTTTTTTTCAAAAAAACTTATGGGATATAATATGCATTTGCCACATTGTGACGTCATTTATATGTGCTTCAATTTCAATTGCCATAGCCATTCTATCTAATATATGGTTGAAGGTATGAATTGAGATGCTCATATTT
The DNA here is from genome assembly GCA_011428145.1 of Ericerus pela. Lineage (NCBI taxonomy): Eukaryota > Metazoa > Arthropoda > Insecta > Hemiptera > Coccidae > Ericerus > Ericerus pela. The sequence continues at coordinate 26,015 of WOFM01001061.1, forward strand.
CTGTTCAACGAATTTTCTCAATCTTGGGATATATCTGGATTGTTTTTTCAGACTCAAAATCCCTTCTCCTGTAATTTTTAGCGATATTGTTGGTCCAGTTCTTCAGAATACGGTAACATACACACATATACATACGTACAAACATACATACATATATACATATGTACATTCATACATAGGTACAAACACACACACATACATACATGCATACATACATACAAACAATTATTGCTCATATCATAGTATATGTTTTATGGTCTTGATTTTATTGCTGATATAATGTCTGGGTAAGGGGACATGTTTAAGTGGAAAATATTAGCGATAACATCGTGGGTTAATAACTAGTACCAACTAAATTTTGAGAAAAATAAGAAAATCAATTTATGATGTTATGTGAAATTTTTGATATTTTTTTTTAGTCTTCGAAAAAGTGAAATATTAGGCAGGAGTTTGGGGAGAACAAACAGTGGGATTTTCCTTTTCAATTTTACCCCCACAGTGAATATTGGAATTTCTGACTGAGAGACAATAATGTAGTATTCTAAATTTTCAATAGATGAACTCGTAATCCTTATTTCTTCATTTCCAACATTCTTCACTGGTAAAACATGTACTTTTTCAATGTTGTTGTCTTTAGATATTATGTTTATGGTACTTCATTACATCTACTTTGTTAACAAATGAAGGTAAGTGTTTAGTTGTGTGACTTGTGGTACTAATGAAATTCCAGTTTATGCGATTGGTAAAGAGCTCCATTGTCTTACCACATTGGTTCATTTATATCACAGATGAAATGAGACATATAAAATGAACCTCCCAATTATATTCTTTCATTCCAATTGAAAATAATATCTTTAGCGACTAATTATTAAGATGACAACTTAAATTTACGCAAAATTTAGTTCTTGTAACAAGGGATCATTGAATGTTTTCAAAGTCCTTGTCAGTAAAAATGTTTTCTTCATCTTTTGATTCATACTTATACCTATATCAACATATAATTTTTATTTTACTTATTTGATTGTTCTGTGGTTTCCTGCATGATCAGTACCTTTTTGATGCGTAGTGAAATAAGTTCCACATTTAAATTAGGTTATGAATATTTCATTCTAATTTCATTAATTTTTTGTATTTGACAAAGTACAAATGAAAGACTGTGTCCTACTAAGCCCACTAAACATGATGAATATAGTAAGTTGGCGTGAGTTAAAAGTTTTCCTTATATTCGTCGTCAATAATACAAGGTGTTTACTTATTTAAAAAAAAAAAAAGACAGTATTTAAGTAAAAAGGTATAAAGGCTAAAGTGGAAAATCACTTGAGTATGAAAATATTTGAATTCAACAGAAATTAACTTTTTCAACAGATAAGAAACCAACGTAATTCCTGACAATAATTCCTGACAAATCCAAGATCTGATTGTGAATCTATAGTCCCAAAATAGCGGATTAGATAAATATTATTATTATTTAAAGTATCGAGAAATAAATTGGATTACCTGTATAAATTGTACCTCCAATAAAGTAATTAAATATCAGGGACAGGCCCATTTCAAAATTTCTTCTTGGAAGGGGATTGAATCACATTTTGTAATATTCATGAATTTTTCAGAGAGAAGTCAACAATTTTTTATATATTTCATAGACATAAAATTCAAAAATTTGAAAAACCAAATATTGTGTTTTAAATTAGACCTTTTTTTTTGGCACTGTGGGATTATACCCCATATCCCCCATTAAAACAATGTGACATCCCAAAATAATTGTCACATGATTGTCCAAAAAAGTTAATTAGAAAATATAAGTGATCAAAGAGTTGAAATTTAGAAGAATAGCCCAAGACCATAGATTGCCAAAAATACTAATGTCTTAGATCATAAGGGAAAATGATGTGAAACGAGCTTGCCTACATATTACTTACAACCACGAGGTCTTGCCACATGATATCTAACACAACTCCCCATAATTGTTATTAAAAAGCCTCTAATTTGAGAGAAAACGATCTTCTTTCACAGTTTGAATAATAAATAAACTTAATCATTATAGTTACCGATGTTACATCCAGATATTTTAAGGTTTTATTCTTGATATTATGAATCCGTTAATGAATTGATCTTGGTTACCATGATGATCTAATGTTAATTGAGAAGATGTTTTACCACTTGATCTTTTGGTTTATGTATCGCAATTGTGATAAGCGATGATGATGAACACAATAAGAAAAAAGTGAATTCCCGAACTAAAGCACTTTTAATTATTTTTGTATCATTTTATAATAGGTAGTAATGGTAATGTGAATGAAAAACGTACCGATTGCTTGGCTGACTAGAAACAGAGTACTTGTTGTGTGGTATGTGAATTCCCATCACACCACCAGATCATTATCTATAAGATCTAGTTGCTTCCACGTCTTTCTGATTTGAAATATTCATCGTTGAGTTACTTTTTATTATTCGTAATACTCTAGAATCTGTAATTCTAATTTATAAAAATGATCGTTTGTAGGAAAACGTAGGGATAGAACTGAGGAATTGAATTTTAATTGGTCTGAACGAAACTCAACGTAGAGTTTGTAGATGACAAATTTTTTATTTATTTTTTATAGTTAGTAATTGAGAATAGACCTCACAACCAGCCTATCTTATGGGACCAGGTATAGTAGCTGTGACTATAGGCTGCGTGATAGAAATATCATGAGCTATAGTGATCCGATTGGTTTCTGAGCAATAGTTTCTAGATAGACCAGTAAAATTTACACAAACCACATGAATTTCACATTTTGAGACCAAATAGTATTTGAGATAATTCAACTGCGCCATTATATACCACGAGTCAGGGTGTACTGGTCTACCCTAATATATCCTAATATCAATATGTAAATATAATAATTATTTTTACCATCATGGGCTAACTACTGTTGTAAGTTGCTAAAACAATATATCAATATTCCACGAATCATACTTCAATCATCAACAGTGTTGACTAACGTTAAAAAATATGGCCATCCCTACAGCTGGGTGCATCTGTGGTGAAAACTTAAATTATAAAATTTATACCTTCTCCAAATTTTTATTAATACACTAGCTGCACCTGTGGACTTCATTGTCTCATTCATGTTTCTGAAAATTAATATTAAATATGTCAAGAAATAGAACGAATAATTAGATTATAATTGTCATATTACATCAAAATTTATTTATATACAGTATTGACACTTTACTTCAACTATTCCAATAATTTTGTATTTAACTTTAGCTCCAATTTATGTAAATTGGTTCCTTTTGAAGAAGGAAAGATACGATGTATTGTTGTTCAAAAATAAAATATTCTTTAGAAAAGGTCAGCTTTCGCCCCTACCAAATACTGTGTCTACACCGTACACTCTATTTAGAAAGAGAAAGTAGGTTCTAATTAGTCTTGGAACATACTTGCTACTAAATATTTGTTCAGTGTTTATGGCAAATGGATTCTTTTATTTCATTAATGAATATCCTCTAAATTTTTATTGAAAATGTTCAGAAAAGGCAGGATTTGAACTTAGACCTGAACAAAGATGACAGCTCGAATCCGATAAGTGCAACCTACTAAAAGACAAAAACAAAAATATATCTTTGGCTTGAAAGTTATTACATCTTAAATGAAATGCAAATTTTTCATAAAATGTTAACGGATGTGAGTAGAATAGTAAGGTTATTCAAACAGTTTTTAATCAATTTCAAGTTCACGTTGATTAGCAGCAGTTTGGAATAAAGATATAAGTTGTAAATTTAACTTGTTGGTCACTTACTTGGCAAAATTAGTTAGGTATGTCAAAAACTAACTGACGTTAGGCACCTTGTGTAGTAACTTCAGAACATTTTATAAAAAAGTTTTGTAACTATTCCCTCATTTATTCGTGGATTTTTAATTAGTTCAAAAAATTTAAAAAAGACCTACAAAAATTGCGACGCCATCAACCAATGAAAAAAAAAAGAGAACTCTAGAAATTGTCCAGGGAAAATAGCATGCATAATCAGTTTTATTCTGTTTTTATTCGTAAAATGCAGTTTTCTGCATGTATATTAACTTTATTTAACTCTATGAAAACGAAAAGTTATGAGGCGGAAAGCGCCATACATAAAAATTAGAAAGAACCTCTTTTATTATAAATATTATGCTCAACATTTTTTTACAGAACTATTTTTCCACTACAGTTCATATTTACTGAGAAAATGTCAAAAAATTTGTTAGGGGGCATATTTTCCAATATTTCCACTGCAGCAAGATGAGTGGTGGTTGAGACTTATAGTATGTTATTTAGAACGTTCATCTATAAAGATTTGTGGAAAAAACAAACTATAGCTATTTTCCAGAATACAATTTCCATTTTTCCTAGACTAACAGATTATAAAAAGTGTACTTGCAGTTTTTAGTGGCCACGAATATTTCTTAAAAGCATACGTACATGATTGAATATATATGTACATATTATTCTATTATGATCTCTGAATCATCTTTTGACTCACTTCCCATGTGAAAATTAATTTAAAACTTACCCAAAATTTTTAGGCTTATCTGTCGACTATCTGCAGAGAAGTTCGCGGTGCAAGAATATGCTTACAGATTTATTAAAGCTATATATAGATTTTTCAAATACCTAAGTAGTTTTAAACTTCCCCGCCTATCCTACATTCTTTTTTTCATCATTTCGATACAGGTATCCGCCTAGCTGAATCTACGTACCGCAGAGAATCCTTTTATAAGGTGTCACTGGCCAAGACAGATCAATAAATAAACATTCATTCCATAAAAAAAAGTTCCAGTCGAAGTTTATGCGTTGAAATAGCGTAAAAAAAAAAAAAAAAAAAAAAAAAAAAAAAAAAAAAAAAGGGAGAAAGAAATAAGAATTTATCGTGTTCGTAGTAAAGCGATTACTGGTAGTAATTTTCCAAAGTATGGTGTGTAATAAAGTACGCTATAGGCTATAATAATATGACTCATACAGTGTATAAGAAACCTTTTATACGGCTTCTTGTTCACGAAGTTACTGAAAATCTTATTACGGCGATATTTCAGATAGGTTATAGATTAACGTTGGTTGAAAATTTTTATCGGAATAAAATTAGGCCAATAACATTTTCCTCGCCTCTCCACCACTCGCCTAATACATTCATATTTTCTTCACCTTTATTAAGATCTGTACTCGATCGTAGGTACGTGCTTTGCAATCCTAATTAATACACCCGCAGGTGAATAGTCGAAACAGAAATTTTCTGTCGTCGTTAAACGGAAATTCTGGCAAGTAAACGATTTTAATCGTCTGATCACTTCAAACGTACTCCAACCAGTGCTTAGGTTTGAAAGAAATGTGTAAAACATACGAGCATATACACATATAGGGACAGGTCGAGGTCTGAATGACGTACAGTAGTTTGGTTGTAGGTTCGAGATGGGCCACGGTCGCACTGCCGACCCAAAATGGCCATATCTAGGTACTCGGTTTTGGCCCGATCGTTACTCCCTCGTGTGAACGATAAACTTATGCCGGAGGACCGTAGGGCCACCGGATTCCGAATGGGTACCCATACTCCTCCACTGTTCCTCATCGATATCGAGAAGCTCGCCGACGTCGGGTACAATGGCTACCCACGTTGCCAGAGCCGAATACAAAGAAAAGGCGACGGAAATATTATAATACGTGGAGACGTTGTGCACAACTACCTGTATACCATATTCTTACTTTTCGGACGGATGAGTTTGATGGTTTTCAACAGTTAAGAGCACCATTAACAAGAGTTTCCACTGCATAGCTTAGATTCCTAGCGAAAAATAAAAGAGAAGACAAAATCAAAACGGTCATTGTAACAATTTCGAAAATGCCACAAAGCGAATACCCGACGAAGGAAATTTCCCACTTACTGGCCACATTAAAATAATTTGTTGGTAATTTTGGAACATTTTTGAAAAAAAAGTTCAACAATAATGTGGTACATGAAACACGCGGAGCACTAAAACGGACGCAAAGAGTCACATATATCGTTTTCAGAACACGCACCCAAGCTAACTAAACGTGTGGGGGAAAAAGGAACACTTTCTAGCGAACAGTAGTCGTCTATGTAGACTTAACATAATAGGATTAGGAAACGGTAGTTCGTAAGAAAGATGACTGCGTGTAGAAATAAAATGATGCGTAGGTTTGTCATAGGCTGTGGGTGTCTATTTTGTGGAATGAGCTCGAAAGCTGTCAGGAAAAATATAAACCAGGAAATGTTACCGCACCGTATAACGTTCTCAATTATTTTACGCCGGAAAACGTACACTTGTACTGAAATTTACGAAGGAGTAGATACGTTTTTGACTATAAAAATCCAATACATGGCATAAATAGTCGTACGTGCCCACGACCAGACGACTGGTGATTAAGGCACACAGAAAACGTGTAAAACTAAAGATTTTAGGCTTGGGCAAATTAAACTTTTTCCTTCTTGTTGGGTAGGCTACGTAAGTACCTTTTTTATGTTTTTTGTTTTTTTTATATGGAAAATATCTGCGACTGAGTAGTTGGCTGGAGGCTAAGCTCCCTCAGCTGCGTTAGTTCCGCCTGTGAATGGGCGCAGAAAAATGGGTAAATTAAGCTTTAATTAATTTTTCACAACACATGGCCTCGACTGCATATTTCTTTTCAACGCCCAAGTCGTGGAGTTCCCTGCCATAGAGCTAAAGACGCTAGCGCAAGTAAAACCACAGATATGTATTGAAAAATGTACTTAATAGAGGACGTTCGTGAAACGAAGTGTTCCCATTTTTGGAAAAAAATATCTCCACTTCTGCAAAACCGTACATTTTTCAATATCACTTTTATTCCACAAAATTCGTGTTTGTTGTAATATTCTGCGTATCGCCTAATTTCAATGGTTAGGCAACCTTGCCTACACAGTTTTATCAGACTAACTATTCTCAGTTCTTCTCGTATGTTCGATGTATCCTTTAACCATGTACGAATTATGGTAAACTCACTTTTCATATTAATTATTCCACAACAATTGTGGTTTCTGAAATAATATCAGGTATATTTATTAGATCATTTGATTAAATTATTTGAAGAAAAAAATTTTTACTATTGTCAATAGGCCGGAATACAAGCGAGTAAATTTGAATTTGGAAACATAGGCGAGGGGACAACCACTCCAAAAATGCTTCCGTTTCTCATACCTACATTTAGATAGTTATGCCTCCTCTATTATCACTATAATAAACCTAAAGCCGAGAAATTCATTTGCCTAATATTCTGCTTTATTATTTTGCGAAATTAAACCTTCGACCATATACCAGATAGACATGCCAAGTCAACGGAAAATTGAAGCTCGCAAAAATGACGTCACAATTGGGCAAATGCATGTTAAATCCCATAAGGATTTTTTGAAAAAAAAAAAAAAAAAATCAAAATAAGTTTATTTTTTCTTCTAAAATGAATTTTTTAATAGAAAAAATAAAAGAAATGATTATGTACAATTTATCAAAAAAAAAAAAAGCTCCAACCTGGCTAAAATCAACTTTAAAAACTTGGAAATAACAGCAGTAGGTATAACCTGAGTAAAATAATTTCTTGCCACAATGTGACGCCACACTTTGTACGTATCAGTGCTTAAATGGGAAGCATTGTTCAAGATTGTACAGAGCGTGTCTATCTAGTATATGGGAAGGTTCCAACTAACAAAATTTTTTGTTTTTTCCACTGAATAACAAATTGAACAGTGTTACTGCATCCACGCTGGAAAAGTCTTGGATTGGGCTAGTTGTATTTAATACTCTGTGAGCAAAACACGTATTTTCTCCCTCTGTGGAAGTATTTGGCTCCTCCCATCAACCAATCAGATGCTTTCCCTAATCACGCCTGCGCATGTATTGCAAAAAATAACATATGCAACACAAGTGAATTGTGAATGACCTTGACTTGCGTGATTACAACACTGGCTGCATTGCAACTCATTGAGGATTGTAACTGTTGGGATACGTATTTTCCACCTCTTTCACATTTCGTTACTGACCTTATCTGATCGTTTTCGGAGCTCTCATTTTCTCTCGTAGCTCGATAGGTAGTATGGTTTTGCGTCGACACGAATTCGTACACACATGTTTGTTTTATGTATGTGAATTAGAATTTCAGAATACACTGTTTTATTGATCAGTTGTCGTCTTACATTTTTATGCATATTTGAACAGTAACAGCGTGTGTAATCAAATAAAGAGGATGTTTTGTCAGATATTTCCAGTTGCAGTAAACAGATGACAGACAAACAGTACTCGAGAGAATAAAACAAAGACTACTGGCAGTTACAAATTTTTTTTTTTTTTTTAATATAATAAACAATCTGGCTAATTCCCTGACAAATACAATGTAAAAATAAAACAAAACAATAATAATGAAAAAATGAAATTATAAAAAAATTTTAGTAATATCATAAAGATTTATACACAGGGTTTAAGGGTGACAGTACCAGTCTTTAGCACAGAGCCACAGAGAAGCTTGAAAAATTGTTGTTTTAAACATAACTACATACAACACCACCCCTAGAAACATCTATTATAACCTTTGATAATGCAAATAGAAATATCCTTTTTGACTGAATGTAGAGGCTTCTAAGATTATTCAGTTTGCACTCTTATAGCAAAATATACTCACTATTTTTCCTGTTTCTCTTCATAAAAATTTTATTTCCACAGTTGTTTCTTTTAATAAGCCTGCGTGGAAAGAATTGGTACCCGTAGTTTATTGGTTTTTTATGTTGCCCACGCACATCAGTTTCAATATTCTTGCTTTCTGTTCTCAACAAATACAAGCAAAATTTATGGAAAACAACTTATAGGAAAAGGGTTTCTTCTTTTTCAAAAATCAAAGAAACATTTTTGCGAAAGTTTTTGCATTGACAATGCCTCACAAAAATCTCAAACTAGTCTATAATATTTGGAATTGTAGCGTCTTTAGGTTCATTAAAACATGTAAAAATATTAATCAATCCAACTACCCATTGAGTATAGGCAGGCCTAAATATTTTTGTTAAATTCTTTTGAAACAAAAATTGAAATAATACCCTCCTACTTAAATTAATCCGATTGTTGCTTTTGTTGCTCAACATTGAGTCGGCAATGGAGCTAAGTATTTTCATCAGTGTTATTCTCAAACTGAAACTTATTCGCATTCAACTTCTCTAACGTTTTGAATAATTGTTCGACAACTTTTCATGACTGAAAAAATTTTTATTCCTTCCAGTCAATTAAGTAAATTTGAAAATTTAAAATTCACTATAATCAAAACGACGGAACTCCTGACTATTTTTGATTAAGAAAAACATACTACGGCTGGTCTACATTAATTCATAAGTTATAGTTTAATCTCAATCACCCATCAAAGGTCACAGCTCAATAGTGATATAAAAATATCAAAAGTGGGAGATTTACGGTTATAAAATTCAAATCGGCGATTGTAGCCTGAAGGCAGTTGGAGTAGAAAATGAAATTTTGTCCTCAAAAACCATACCACAAATCCGACGCTAGAACAGTAAGCATAACTAATATGCAAAAATATAAAATTTTCCGAGGAATTAAAACTTGGCTCTCCAAAAATATTTTTGTCATTTTTCAACGGAAAAAACGGGTAAGAAACTGAAAAATAACTTTTTTTTTTGAATTTCTTCATTGCGATCTACTGGAATCACTGAAGGCTTTTCGGTCCTTTCCTTTCTCGTATAGATCTATAGGTTGTATATTAGGTACTTACATAATTATTATAACTACACACTTACGTCAATTCTAGCTCTTTTTAATTTCTAGCACCGACACTCGTAATAATCCCAGTGGATCGCGCTGGAGAAATTTATGAAGCATTACCTATACTTTTCTCTTTTTACCGTATTTTTATTACCTATTGCAAATAGTTTGTTCCCAAACGGGTTATTAAAATTGAACTATTGCAAGAGTTATGGGTGGAGGTGATGAAAATTTTCCGTTTCACGAGAAAATAAAACTAATGACGTCATTTTTCCATTTTCACCTGATTTTTTTTTTTATGTGTATTATATGCATGCATCGCCTGAATTTTTGGTTCACGGTTTTGAAAAAACTGCAAAAAGGATAAGACAGAAATTTTCACGAAGGGTATTCCTCATGTGGAACCAAGTCTGAAAGAAGTTTGGTGCCTATTGGTCAAGTACTTTTCGAGAAAACAGAAAATAGGAAAACGAAAAATTTCTGGAAATGTAGTTTTTTAAAGATTAAGAAGAAACTACAAAAGGGATCGTTCAGTAGTTTCCATGAAAACTGGAAAAGAAAAATTTACATTCGAAAATTTTAGGTTCACGGTTTGGAAAAAACTACCCAATAGATAAGGCTGAAATACTGACGACACGTAGCCTAGCCTAGTCTTCATATAAGAGGACTTCTCCAAGAAGTTTGGTGCCTAATTGGTTCACTAATTTTTGAAAAAACTGGAGAAAAAAAGTTCCTGGCAATGTTTTTTTCCCACAGTTTTGAAGAAACCACGTAAAGGATCGAGGTGAAAGTTTCACAATAAATTTTCCTTACATTAGAGCAAGTCTGATAGAAGTTTAGTGCTTATTCGTTTTGTTTAGTATCCGATAAAAATAGGAAAAGAAAACATTACTGAAAAAAATTTTTAGTTCACGATTTTGAGAAAACTACGAAAACGATAGGGCTGAAATTTTTATGATAGATTGTCATTACTTGAGTGCTATTTTGGTAAATGTTTGGAGCCTATTCATTCTGTAGTTTGCCAAAAAAACGTTTAAAAAAACTTCTGGAGAAAATTTTGTGTTCACAGTTTTGAAAAATTTTTACAAAAGATAGTTTTGGGGATGTTTCCCTCATTTCCTCCTTTCAGGGCTCGGCCCTGCGTCAACAGACGAGTCGCAGACCAAAGTCCGTGACCCAAACTAATAGTGCATTGCACGTTAAATAAAATAGATCGTCTGTATGCACTCATACAGACGATATGTTTCTACGTTTACCATTAAATGGTAAACGGAGGTAAGTGAGTATGTAATTAGTACATACTCACTGATAGTATACATGCTGCAGTCCGTATAAGGTACTGCCTCGCCTTTGGACGATTGCCCCAGTTAGTAAGCATTAAACCAGCTGGCTACCGGTACCAAAAAATAATTTGGTTGCCCCACACGTAATCCACTCTCTTCCCTCAAGGTTCCATGAACCCCGTGTAGGTAGCATCTACCTACACCAAACAAGCCACAATAGTCTTTATATAAAACCAGGTTTTGTAGGAGTTTTTTGTTTTTTGGTTTGGAAAACAAAAAAAAAATTTGGGGGGAAAAGTAAGTCGACTGTATTGCTTGAAGCCTCTACTTCTTATATACTGCGCAAGAGGCTTCGAACATCTTTTCTCCATTACATTAATTTAGGTTTTATATATTTTTTTTTCAATTAATTTTTTTGGTATTGTAGATGAAAATTGGCGATTTGGTTTCTCTGGCAAAGTATTGCTGCTCTAGAGTTTTTTTATGTTGGTTCTATTTTTTAAACAACAGTTTCTCATTTAATGGTTTTTCGCTTTATTTTACATTCGTTAGCATCATTTTTGCTTTGAAAAAAACAATTCCTTATAGATACCTAACTCAAAAACTATACCTAGCTCATGATCGAGTCTAGCAAAAATAAAATGGGGCCTAACGATTATCTTATAATATGAGAATTTATTGTAATTTAAAATAAATAAAAGAATGGTTGAAATGACTGAAATTTTTCCATATTATAATTATTATTTTATTAATAATACATTTGAATTAATTTGACTATTATTATTAATTTGATTGTTTATTGATTTTGACTAACGAATAATATTGATAAAACTTGGCCAAATTGTATAATATCGATTCATTATATTATTTGACCGCAAAATAATAAGTGCCTAGGCATTTTTGATAAAGGCTGATTTTGGAAATTGACTCTGAAATAATTATTAAAGATACTATTATGGAATATTAAATTAAATTTTCAGACAGATTAGGAGTAATTAGTAATTACCGTATTATAAATTGAAAAATAATGATAAATATAGTCAATAATAAAATTATGTCTGTCATTCCATTTTGCAAAAAAAAAAAAAAAAGGTACTGGGACCACAGTGGAAGTAAAATTTGTATTTTGAAAAATAAATGTTTTGTTGGTAGTATGATTTTTTGTTTTTTGTCTTACATAAACTGAGAAGTCCGAGATCTGGACCTCAAAATAAAAATTATTTTCGACAAACATAAGACAGAATAATGACGTCACAAATGTAGACAAATTTTCGAAAGACAAAATTCGAATTCGGACATTATATTATCCGAATTCGAACTCGTATTCAGATGACGACATGAAGACAGAAATGAAATCTAATTCTCTTGCAGGCAATTATAACGTATTTTATTTCAGCGACAACTAAGCCAAAATCAGACAATTTCAGACAATAATTTGGTTCGATCCGACAGACTGGCGCCATGAAATATATAGTAAATGAAGACGAATCGAACGACAGTGAAAACCCATCGCCGGACATGAATGCAGCCAACCTTTTTTATCTTTGCTCGCTCCACGCTTTGCTTGCGGTTTGCAGTCATTTAATACTATATTATGCTTTATCAGTCATCCACGTGCGCTTTTGCC